>REGL01000054.1:303496-330161 GCA_004194395.1 Aurelia aurita complex sp. Pacific
ATAGCAGTATTATCTTGTATTTTATCATCAATCATACCAACCCCGGACTTGTCCTTTAATGATTGAAGACAATCTCATCATCAGGGCCTTTTGCCTCGAAGAGTAACGGATGTCCCAACAAAGTACCCTATTTAAAAAGCACCAAAACTCTTTTATCAAACCTATCTTATAATTTTCTTTTCGATGATCCAAATTTGTCTGAAGATGATATAATGTTCGTTTTAATTACTTTACTGCACATTGCACCATTGCTATGGTAGACACATGACAAGGGACCTTTGCATCACCATGCAACTACAACAACAAGAAACAACGACAATAGCAACCTCCCACCAACGGTCAACAAGGACTCATGCACAAACTGTTCTAGAAACAGGACAACCAATTTTTTGTCTAAAGATGATAAAATGTTCGTTTTAATTACTTTACTGCTCATTGCACCATTGCTATGGTAGACACAATGACAAGGAACCATTGCATCGCCATACGACTACAACCACAAGAAAACAACAATAACAAACTCCCACCAACGGTCAACAAGGATTCATGCATAAACTGTTCTAGAACCAGGACAACCAATTTTTGAATTGTGAAATCGTCGCAAATAATGACGAGCAAAACGTTTTCCAAGCATCAGTTGAAGTACAAACAGCAACGCCTGAAGATCTGAGACAAAATCCTTCTTTCATAGGCAAGATTCACAATGTTGCTGAAAGAGTATAGTTGAGAATAAGGTTTTTCAACCTGTCATCTTATACTCTTTATTTAACCAATGGCGCCTACCTTGTAGGAACTGTATTTATTCCCAGTACTGTAGAGCAATTGGTGTCCTATGACCCAGTACACAGAGTGTCCCAGTACTGTACCGTGACCAGTACACAGAGTCAGTCCTGTCAAGGTCAAGATGACATATGAATAACTTTGTGGTTTCAAATCCCGGTGTTGAAGTAATACTAGATTAACTGTTATACGAGTTGGCCACAGGGAGCCAGACAGGATGATTTTTTAATGGTCAACACTAACAGACGTTAGAATTTTAAAATCCTTGTAACTAAAAAAAATTACGATATACACAGATTAACAGGACTGGGTCACAGGACACCAATTACTCTGTGTACTGGGTCACTCTGTGTATTGGGTCATGCGTACAGTACTGGGAATAAACACATTTAACAAATAATTCAAGTACTGAAGATAAACATTTTATCATCTTTAAATATTTCTAAATCATTGACAAAAGAGATAAATCATTGAAAATTTTACGATAGCATTCATAATCGAGTTTTGGTAATCTTTTAAACTGGAGGCTGGAGTATTTTTTGGTACAGTTAAGCCCGAAATTATTCATACCTATGCCAAATTCTGAGTATTTTGAATCGTTCTATTTGAGGACCAATTTTACTGTGGCTGAAGTTTCGTAAGGATGTGATGAAAGGCTGAAACAAGTGCTACAAGAGACATTTCAAGGAATGAAATATCTTGTTAATTAGTTAGCAAATATAACGATTGAAAATACTCCAAATTTGGCATACGTATGAATAATTTCGGGCTCAACTGTACATCTGGTTGAAGGAGTAGCGCGGGAAAGCAGCGTAAAACCTTGACTGAAGGTGAAGGTGAAGTTGCGGTTTTTGGCGCCAAGCGCTGGGATCGCAGAAGTAGAATAGGCCTTATCGAGTCGGCGACACCCTTTTCATGACGCTCAAGTGGTGGGGCACTATCGGGTATCGAGTCCTGTTCGCCTAACTGGTCTGGTTACAAAGTCAGTGGATGACACGACTGCGCCACAACACCTTCAAATGATTGATTGACGATTTAACATGACTGCACATTTAGTACACCTTTCATACATTGAAACGAGAAATGGAAGTTCATGGCTTCCAACCATCGTATCGAAAATGGTACTGCAGGGAGCGCCGATCTTATCCGACCAGTCACACCAGATCTGTTACGCTACTTTCGAGCTTCTCGCAATTAGAAAACAACTTTGAAAGAAAGACATTCTAAACTGTTTTGGAAGGCATTCCCTTTCCGCGATGAGAAAAAATCCTTTTGCTTACGCGATTTAAATACAACAAGCCAGAAAAATCTTTAAGATGTATCAGCGACTAGAACGAACAATGATAGATATACAAATAATGTACACGGTGTCCTAAAAAATGCACCTAGTATTTCGAGCTGCTGCGGAGGGACCGTAACTTTAATTGTTCCTTCTTTCAAACAGCTGCATAGGATAGGTTTCAAGGAGTTTGAGACCTCGTTTGATTCAATCTAACAAGTGCTTGCTGATTTATGGAACAATAAAGTCAAAAAATGGAATTGCTTCAAAACAGCAGTACATTCCCTCTTTGCTGATGTTGTAAGACAGGGTTTTTGCATTGTATTTGGATTCTACAAGATTTTGAAAAGGACAGTATGAACAGCATGGGTTCCAAATCTTTAAAGAGGTTGGTGTAAAATTAAATGACTTATTTCTTTGGACTGAATGACTTCAAAGAAATTTCATCTATTTATCTATAATTCTACCGTTGGATTTTTCTGAAATCTTCTATATTTTCAGAATAAGAATGTTTTTCTTCTTTTTCAAGAATTCAAGAAAAATGTTGAAAATAATTAAAACCATCGTAATTTCTAAACTGTTTGATGCAACATGAAATAATTTCCAAGAAAACCATAATTTATGGATGTTTACAATATGGTATCAAGCAAAAGTCTGTCCATCCGCTAGTTTATGATTTAGAGATTTTGATGACGTCATATCCTCAAATGAGTTGAAATGTAAGTTACGCTGTAATTTCGAAAATATTCAAAATGTCGGGAAAGTTCGATGGCAGAATCACAGATAAGTAGCTGAATTTTCTGTCAAGCCATTCAATCAGAAGAAAGAGGTCATAAAATTTTACACCCACCTTTTTATGCCGAGTTAAAGATTTGGCGAACCTATGCTACTATGAACCTATTTTAAATATAAAAACAAGTCAAATACAATGCCACCAGACAGTATTTGAGTTGACATTGCTAGCATAGGTTCCAAATCTTTCAATCGCTGTAAATAGGTGGGTGTAAAATTGTATGATCTATTTCATTTAATTGAAAGGCTTGAAAGGAACTTTTGCTACTTATCTATAATTCTACCGTTGGACTTTTCAGAAATCTTCCATTCTTTCGAAATTACAGCATATTTTATATTTTAACTCATTTGAGGATGTTTCGTCATCAAATTTCTAAATCGTAAACCAGAAGATTGACAGACTCTTGCTTGCTACTACATTGTAGACATTTATAAAGGATGGTTTTCTTGAAAAGTATTTCATGTTTCATCAATAAAGTTAGAATTTACGATGGTTTTAGGATTTTTTAACATTCTTCTTGCATTCTTAGAATAGAAGAAAAACATTCTAATTCTGAAAATATTAAAATTTGTTCAAAAGTCTAACGGTAGAATTATAGCAAAGTAGATCAAGATTCTTTGGAGCCGTTCAGTTAAACGAAATAGGGCATATAATTTTTTACCCACCCTTTTTAAAGATTTCGAGGCTATGCTGACATTGCTAGATTTGGAGAACAAAGAAATTGCTGTTTTTGCAGCAAAAATTTTCTTTGTCCTTGTTGTGACACAAATCAGTGACCATAAGATCATCAGAAAATGACACTTCTAAAATACTTTCAGTGAAATTTTAGTTTCTTGTTAAAAAATCCGTGTATTCTGTTCGAACACCCAAAAATAATCCCAAATTTAACCCATGATAAATGTTTGATTATGAAATGTTTCAAGAGCATAAATATACATACTTGCGTAATCTATGAAAATATGATATAATTAACGCAAAATAAAACCTTTAAGGATCTAGAGAACGGTCGGAAAGTGTATTCTAGGGAGGCTGGAAGATATTGACAAGGGCCACCAAAATTCGTTGATACTAATTCGTAGGCCGCAAGATTCTTTGCATCTAATCTATGAATTTTGTTGAAAAATTGTAGGATAAATTTCAGAACTATGTTTTCGTAGTCAGAGCTCGGCAATCCTGCATTTTGTTTTACCAGTTGACCCAATAAAAAGAGAAACAGGAGTGAAACGTGTTAGAAAATCATCAAACTTTGATTAATCTACCGATACTTAAATTTTCTTTTCGAGGATTTGTGTCAAGGCTCAAATAAATTTAGAGGTTGGTCGTTATTTTATTCTTTTGGGAGAGAGATGGCAGAGAAATCAAAGTAAAGAGTTTTGCTCGCGAAGATTTGATGTTGAGCTATATTTACTAAAGTAAGGAATCGCCAAAATTAGCAGGAGTACCGGGTGAGTCAAAAATAAGACGCAGTACATTTTCTTTGAATTGAAGAAAAATGAAAGTAGTGCGGTAAATGCTTGATTGCTTATCTCTGTGTTGTGGCTCTTGCTCTGAACTCATTGAATATCCTGCCGCTATGACAATTTCATTTTTTCTTTAATTCAGAGACTAAAATACTGCTTTCTCTTAAGGTTTCAGCTAGGGAGCAGCAGTAGCGTAAATTGCATGCCCCCATGATACGCGAATGGGTCTCCTGTGCATGGGCCACATTGACCATATTTTTTGAATATCCCCCCGGCTCCAACTGTTAGTTACTTTTTAACCGTCCCATAACCCATTTCTAAACTGCAAACTACCAGGTGTCCAAAAACAGCATACCATTGTGACTCTACCTAAATACAAACAGAACCGTACATCGTGTGCCCAAGTTCACGAGTTGTCATGCAGCCAGCATGGTGATAACCGGGAGGGCACATTGGGTTTCTTGACTACATAAATACAAACAGAGATAGGTTGGACTTATTGTTGATAAATTAAAGCAAGAATCTTTGAGATCGGTTTATTAGAGCAACTTCTAAAATTTCTCAGAAGGCATAAGTCTTTTTGACACTTATTGCCTAAGTGACGTTTCAAAAACGTAGAAATACAAGAATTCCGCCGATCCCATTGGTTAATCGCAAATTCCCACGGTTTTCCCGTAGCCTTGCATAATGTGATACAAGGACGCATGTTTGTCGCCACAGCAACTGTCTTTGGACTGCGAGATTTACAATAAACTTAAGCGACATAACATTAACAACATACCTTTTATTAGATAATTGGAGTCAAAATTAGAAGAAATCTGGTAGCGAAACTCATACTAACCGGTTTTGTGTTGTACGGGAAAATATGAAACCTTCGGTCTTAATGCACAGGCCAAGCTTTTGGGCTTTACATTTTCCTGTACAACACAAAACTAGTTGGTAAGCGCATAATACTACGATCCCTTTATTGAAGCATTCTGATGCTTAAAAAAGAAATTATATTTCTCAATTATTACCAAATGAAACGTTGATACCCCGCTTTCAGCTGACCAGAGCTGACCATTATTCGAGTTTAAACATGCACTTTCATCAATCTCTTCAACTGTTCGTAGGATAGGAACATTGCGATGTTCCAGAAACCAAGACGTGTGAATGACGGAATGAATCTGAAAAAATTCAAAATGTTGTAAGGGAGGTGTGTAAATAAAGTATCCATTGAAATGAATAAAGATATTTACTGACATACAGGGTGTCCCAGAAAAATTGCTCGACATTTGATTAAATATTAAAAAATTATGACAAAAATACAGGTTTCTGGCTAGACAAACCTGTTCATAAGATTTAAAGTTAATTTTTGACACCAGAATCTTGCGAATCCGCTAAGAATTCACGGAGTTAAAAGCTTTTGAAGTTCAAATTTGTGCGAAAGCTGAAACCAGACGCCCCTAACTGAATTGTTTTTCAAAAAGACGTCCTAAAATCGAGGTAAAAGAAGACCGTCCAATGTTTAACCTCTTGCTGATGCTAGAGCAAACCAAATAGGACTTCAAAAGTAATTTATTTCTTGTAACCGTTGCCAAAATGTATTATTTTGTCCTATTGGGAAAATGGAATCCCTATGAATAGGTTATTGATACAAGGGGGAAGACTTGTTCATCCTCCCGAGAGGATAGCACGTGCTAACGCATGCAGAAGTCATTGCTGTAAGGCCCGTGTAAGGAAGGGAGATTTGTTCATGATTTTGGGCACGTTTTGAAGGTTCTTGAAGAGGCTTTCTCGAGAAAATCCCTCATAATTTCAGGACGGAGTGGCCGATTTCAGTCAGGTAAATTTCAAAATGGATTTGAACATGTCTACCATTAAACTATTTATTTACCGATATCATTGTCTTGATATCCAGGAAGCCGTGACCTTTCAAACATAATTAATTTTATTGACTCACCCGGTATAAAGAATGTTCTTGGCTTACTTTTTCTAGTTAAAATGCAGCCATAACATGAACTTGCTGACAAGAAGAGTGACAAAAAAAAGAGAAAGATTTTAACTTTTGATTATTTAATCAAAAGTGTTGAAAATATAGCAATGTTTTTGTACATACCCTTTGTAAAAAGCAGTTGGCCCATTTTGCTTGAACATTTTCATTGCACAGTCTATAGGATTTCTGTATTGCCCTGGCCCAGAATTCATGAACCTCGTCTTGACAACATCAACTGGCGAGGCAATAATGGTAGTCACAAAACCAGCTGAGATTGCGCTCGTAAAATGGCATGGGATTGTATCGTCCATCCACTTCTTGTATAAAATATACGACTTGATGATGTCATAGACGACAATCTCCGTGCAATTCACAACACTCAAACGAATAACATTTGTGCTCACTCCTTTCCAAAGCCCTCGCATGCCTTCAGTCCGTGCAATTGTCGTGTAGGCGTTCATCGTCCCGGTATAAATTGATTTACGTCCGGCTGCTTGAAACCGGATCTTCACAACTTCGGTCGGTTGGAAAAACAAAACGGCCATTGTCGCAGTCGTGCAGCTTGCAAGGACTTTGGTCATGATTTTAGGTTTGTTGCCTTGGCTATCATCACCATAGAAACGTTTCACGTGATCATATAAGCCGATTCGCATGCCACAAAAACACATTTGACGTTGCACCCCCGCCGTAACACCAGAGTATAAAGTGCGCACTCCTTCGTCTTTCGCAACTCTAAAGATGGTGTGCAGCATGCCTCGATATTGAAGCTTGCTGGCTAAACCACGTGTAGACACATTTTCGCCTTGTATCTGAAACAAAAAGAGAATTCTCACCAGTCTGAAAATATGAATTTAGAATTGTAGGAATCTGTAAATCTAAAACCTATTGAAAATTAAATGAATTGTGAATTATGTCCCAAAAAAGTACTCCTATCCCTGGAAGGGGGACACTCAGCTCATACGCAAAAAGAGGGCCAGTCCGATAAATTTTCAGCCAACCTAAAGATATCAATTCCACTTGACTGCAACCCAAAGACATTAATTCATTTTATGCTTCAACACGTAAACGAACATGAAATATCCCGAAACAACTCAAAAAGAGGTCAGGATTGTCTCTAACAAACCAAGACATGATGCCATAAAATATTATGAACATAATTTCCGTTTATTTGGACCCAAAATATCACTTTCGGCAATATTCTAACCCAGAAATATCGGACTTACCCCCATGTATGTGCTTGTGCTGAGTGCCCCCTGGGACTCCCATTTAAAAAATCTCCAAAACTCGCTTTGCACACCTTTGATAAAATTCTGTCCCTGATTTGTTTCTCTTAAAGAACTAAAAAATTTAAAGATGAAGAATTGCACGTTGGAAACCTAATTTTGAGCTATAATTCAAAATTAAGCAGCCCTAAAAGAGCAGAATGTGCTAATCTTACAAACAATCACATGATTAGCTGAACCTGGGAAAAATTTGGTTCATGATCTACTTGCCAAAAACAGAAATTTGAAAATCCACCTTGAAATAAAAATTTGATGATTTTTCAAAAAGGAGTACTTCTTTGGGACACCAGAAAGGTGTGAGAAACATTCTTCTTTTTTCTTATTGTATCAAATTTCTATTGTTCTGAGCGAGGAGTCCTATATTATTTGATCAAGTATTTAGGCCTTTTTCCGTTATTTTGCAACCACAAAATTTTTGTAAACTTGAATTACCAATCTTTCCAATGCTCGAAACAAGCCGAGAAAAATCCCAAAAATACTTCGATCTTTTGGCTATCAAGCAAATATTGATTCATTCCAATCCATCCAGTATTTTTGATGCTATGAATTTTCAAAAGTGGGAACATTTTTCTGGTTAACCCGGTAGTACCTCAAATAAACATCAACAAATCAAATCGTAGTTACCTGTAGTCTAACTTTAGCAGTATCGATGGGTATGGTGCATATTTCAGCAAGCGAGGCTCCCATTCCAGCAGATGCCATCTTTTTTAGAAGATTTGATAAACTATTGTCTCTTCCTTGTATGTGAGCTACTGTAGCCATTTTCGTTGTTTTGATTTCAATACCGCTTCACTATTTTCTGTTGGTTCTGAAAATTATAAACAACGATAAGATAAGCTGACATAAGACATAAGCAGTTCCATGAAGTTAACAGTTCTGATAAGATGAATTAACAAACAAGGCATAGGCGAGGGCACAGGGTAATATATGGGGTAGTACAAGAGACCGGGCACAGGGGTAAAGATGGGGTAGATATTTTTCCGAATTCGGCAATGTTTATTGGGCAAAAATCTTGAAAGTCCTTGTCTTTGGGGGTGATTTACCAATTTCTAAGGGAGCATTCTTTAGGTGGAGTAAAGCAACATAATTATCCTCCAACATCTTCTCAAAGCTACAGTTATGAGGCCAGGTCCATCCACGGTGCCAGAACCAAGGCTCTGGTACCAAGGTTAAGGACTGGGGCAGGAATTAGTGGAGTCTAAGGGGAATGGGAGAAGTGGGGCACCCATTTTTCCTGGGGTCAGTCTTCCAATTCGTCTGAATTAAATCCAATCCATTGAGAAAGATAGTGTATACGGTAGTGTTTGGTAGTTATGTTTAGAATTTGATGAATGAATAAGGGCGTTTCGAGACGGCAAAAAGGGTGTATCCTGAGTATAAATATAAAAAGGGCGTGGTCCTGAAATGTTCTCGCTAGCCCCCAGAAAATGTAACCTTATTGGAAATGACTTGAATGTTTCACATTTCAAAAAAAACTTTGAAAATCATCTCTCTGCTTTGATGCAGTGATTCCAGAAGAACCAAAGAAGGGAAATTGTTTTAACGTTTTCAGAAATGTGAAAAATTGTAATCATTTTAAATAAGGTTTAAAATACAGAATTTAGCACTCTGGGCTCAAATTGTTTGTTGGATCGACACTTCCACATTATCTCATAGGCATCCCATAGGCATTACAGTTTCAAAAAAGTTTGATGCGGCGATATTAGATATTTTGAGGAAGAATTGAGGATTTCATGTATAAGGAGGGATTAATGAAAAATACCAAAAATGTGGGAGATAGATAGCAAAAGTCACGGTTTTGCAATATATATGCTGCCTGATGTTTTGTGGGAACCACTTTTGTAGGTGGTAACACATGACAACATAAAAATATCAGTATTGCGGTTACCATCTCGTTTGTGATTTCGCAACGTCATCCAAATACCTTTGCTATCTTTCTCGTTTCCGTGGCAACAATGGGAGGACTTTGCTCTCCTCCTCTGCTGTATTTATATCCTGCATTATTTCAACCTACGGGGTCCTGGGGGGAATAAAACATTATAATCTCTTTTTCAAGCACTGAAGCCCCCCCCCCCCTACTCACTGCCCCTACTAACGTGAACAATTCTCAAGCAGGGGGCATCGAAAAAGTACGTGCACAAAAATTCTCGAATGTTTGGATTTTCAGATGTGCACCCTTTGGGGGGAGGGGGGGTGGGCATCCAATTTTATGGGAACTTAACTCGTTGTTACTTAGAATGAATGTAAATTTGAGGTCAATGGGAAATATCAATGGGGACAATGTTATATGAGGCATACACTTCTGGGTCGACCCCCCCCCCCCAACCCATGCAAGCGATCGTCTTTCGGTCATGCCCTTCATAACGATTCATACGATTATAACCACCGGTTACCACAATCTACCACAATCGGAAAGTTGTGATGTAAAAACAAATACCAACCAGATTTACCTTCAGACATCTTTGTGTGCTCCGGAGATTTACATTGTTCGTTGTTGACCAAAGTGTAGTTGTTGTTGGCAATATTGCCGGGGGTGGGGGTGTGGACAAGCAGCGCAGAACAAATTGTTTCCCGAGCAAAATCAGCAAGAAGGGAAAGAGGAAGGGGAAGGGTACTAGGAAATGTTTGGGAATTCAAATATTGCAGCCTAAAATCTTGCTCGTGTCTGAATTATTTGTGTTTCAATTTCAACGTTTAGGCCATCTCATCTGCAACATCATAGTACTGCAGTATTCGATTGTAGAACATAAATATTACAAAGTTTCAATGAAGTGAAATGCATAGGGTAGGCCTAACATCCTGTCAGAATCTTCTTCTATTTAGATGAAGAAATCCTGCAACTTCCACTACTTCAAAACCCAGAGCCAAGTTTCTTATACAGATCGCGCTACAGATCTGAGTGTAATGCTATCATGAGAATAAATGTGGACTGAAATCTAAGCAAAAGTTTCAAAAGTTTAAATGAAAAAACAGAAACAAATTGTGTTGTTGTTACTCTGTTGCACCCACCCACCTCAGTTGCCACGTCCACGCGTAAAACACAGCAGAAGATCTTCAGCCAGCCAGGTTTCTCTGAGATGTTGCTCACGAATTTCTGCATCCAACAACGAGCATTATTAGGCCTTTGGTTTAGATGAGCTCAATTCAGTTCCCGGAATGTAAATCTTCTGGACAATCACTGCAAATAACAAACTTCTTTCGACGATTTCATTGATCTTCTTGTCGTCATTTATTTCTTTCACAATCTGCACATTCATCCACAAAATTGCGTTGTTCTGCGATAGACCAAGGTCTGAAGGTGTGTTCCCAAGAAGCCAATCAAAAACCAGTGGTACGTTCACGTGGTAGACCTTATGATGCAATAAACATCGGATCATTGTTCATGTCTGCTATGAACCAATCAGAGCTGTTATGTTAGTCATGTGATTTTGACGTAAGAGGATTTAAAGTTTGAAAAGATTATTGTTTCATTGTTTTAATAATCCAATCATCAACCGGGTGTTTCTCTTCACAAGAGAAAACATTCGCTGCAGACAATCAAGACAGGGGGTCACTGCTTTTACTAGCAGGTTGCACGTCTTTTTCGTCGCTAAGCATCAATCAATGCAGACAATGCATGCAGATAATGCGTTTCCAAGAGGCTTTCGTTTCTACGACAGCAAACTGTTGTTTTAGCAATTTCTCACACAGAAAATAGCAATGTGGTTACAGAAATTTTTTGATATGCAAGAAACTATCCAAAAGATTGCATGCATCGTCGTCGAAATAAAAAATGTCCTCTTTGAACAGGCAAGCGTTTAGATCAAACATTGATACACTCTTTTTTCTAAGAATTATCTTTGTATAAGAATATTCTATTCAGGCTCAGAATCATCCAATTTTTCAGAATAGTATAAGAGTACTGCAGCCTCAGCTCGCATACTTGTGTCTCATTTTCAGCAGTTACCTGTTTTGCGATGTTCATAACAGAGAATCGCATGACTGACAATGACATAAATATTTTAAGACTATATGACCTATATTCAGGTTCAAAACGAAAAGTTAACATCGTTTTTCTGGATAAAATTTATAGTATTCTTATAAAAAAAGAGTGCAGATTGATTTCACCCCAGGGGGTACTCATGTATATTTAGCAGGGCCGTCGAGAGAAGGGCCGGGCCCCAGGGCCAGGGAAGAAGGAGGTTCGGCGCCGGAAATTTTTTGAACCACACCTTTTTATCCTTGGGCCACGCCCTCCTATGCACTGGTAAAACGCTGCTTTTAGATTTCATTTGGAATCTCAGTGGGCCTGCGGGCCTGAAAATGTTCCTGAAAGAAAACTACAACAAAGAAAAAATAAATACCTTATTTTTTGCGGGCCCCCAATGGCCCCGGGCCCCCAATGGCCCCGGGCCCCCTGGTAACTACCCTGGCTAACCCCCCCTCTCGACGGTCCTGATATTTAGGATAGGGTTGCTCAGGCTGGGGTACAACGCATGAACCCAAAAAAAATAATTTCTAGCACGAAAATAGACCCAAAAAAATATTTTTCCGACCTTACACACCCAAAAGTTGTGATATTAAAAGTTGTGTCAGTATCTTAAATCTGCAGAAAAGTTCCCTAACTGACTAAGATTTCTCATAATGCATTTGGATATTTATGTTTTTTGATTTTAGTAATGTTAGGGACTGTTCATTATTTATAAAGGGGTTGGTACCGAAGAGAAATGGGTTGGGTAAGAGAAATTTTCTGACGGAAGAAGGTTGGGTAAATTTTTTTCATGTAACTTCAAGGTTGGAAAAACGAAATTTTCCCACTAATTAATACCAAATGTTTAAAGTCCAAAATTATCTCAATTCTCAATATCATCATCAATATTATTAACATTATCCATTTCACTTTCAGTGTCTACTTTGCTCATCTTTGTCATCAATAATTACAGTATTGAATTTACAATTTACATCGTTTGACATTGAAACCATGTTTATAGGGAGGTGTTGGGCAAAATTTTTTCAACCTGAAAATTGTTGGTTAGATGTTTTTGCCGTCACTTTTAGAGTTGGGTAAGAAGATTTTTTGGACAAGAAAACATTTTTCTTCAGTACCAACCCCTCTGTAAATGATGAACGGTCCCTTACTTGACTCTAATTTAATTTATAAATAATATTTTTCCCAATTGTTTTACTTTTTCTCATGTTTGAGACCCAAAAAAGTAAGCCAGAATTTCAGGAACCCAAAAAAAAAATAACTGTACAAGCCATTGACCCAAAAATTATCATTTCCTTAAATTTTAGACCCAAAAAAGTAACCTGAGCATCCCTATCCTGAATATACCAGAGTACCGCCCCCCCTGGGCATTTCACATGGTCAGTGAATTTCAGTTTTGAGTCTATTGACTCTATTGTAATTTGTAGGCTTGAAGACCAATTTCAATACATAACTTCTGGTTTGTATTCAGACCTAGAAACATTACCAGGAATGTTCCGGGGTTTGCTACCATACGCTTAGAATCAAACCAGTATGATATTTATGATGTTTTCATTTGTTTTTTTTTGTTTTTTTGTTTTTTTGCTTTTTTATGGAATGGCCAGGGAGCCCGGGGGGTTACTTGAACAGGTTTTGGTCGGGGACGTGCCATCGAAGCCTCAAAAACATACCCGTTCCTTATACTAATTTTCCGAAAAAGCATACCCGACTTTATACCAGTTTTCCGAAAAAGTACACCCGACCTTATACCAATTTTCCGAAAATGTATATCCGATCTTATACTTTAACCAAAATCGCGAAAATCGATACCGTTCCTTATACCAAAATCGCGAAAATCGATACCCTTCCCGATGGCACGTCCCCGTACCCAAAATATGTGAAGTACCCCCCCCCCCCGGGCCAGGGAGTTGTCATGGTCTCTTGCTCTCCCTGGCATCGTCCTCGTAGTGTTGCACAGAAGCTCATATGTAATGTCTTAGGAACCTTCTGTATGTAAACATCTTAACTGATTAAATATATAAAAAAAGAATCAAACCATTCAAGAGTGTGTGTTATAGGTCAATTTCTAAATAACATCAATAACATCTTTGCTGAATCATTTCAACTAGCTTGGGCAAATGGTGATCTCTTATCGTCAAAAGGTGCTTCTTTTCTTCAATTGTAAGGTAATTCTAAGTCAGCAACAACAGCAACAACAACAATCTTCAGCATTTTTCAGTGAAATTTGGAAAATTATAAGAATTCGAATTTTCTGAATTCAAGAAACTCTACAAGAATCTTTTATGATAAGAATTGTGTCCAAAATTAGGAACCCTGGCCCAGAACCAACATTGTTATGAATTGACTGTACGTTTATTGCAATTAAATAAATATTCATTCAAATCAAATAGATTTCAAATATCAAAATGGCTTTTTTCTGGAATACTTGTAATCAAGCATTTCTACCAACGAATTGTTTTATATCGAAGCATTAAGCCTTGCGTAGATGCTGATGAAAAGTTGGAAAAGGAATACTATGCCAAGAGCCTCCTCAAAGTCTCTGAAGACCGCATGACCCTTATCTTTCACTGCAAAAACATTATCCAAGGCACTACAACGCACAAATAGCAGTGATGTTCTCCACGAAAGTTCGAAATCTTCCAAAATATTACCATAGGAATAAATAGAGGACCCTCGTTTGTTGACGTCGAATCCTTAACTGACCACAAGCCTAAGCTTCTCGTTCTTCAGTTCTTGATCTCGAGTTTTTCCTCGAATCCCACAGGTTTAAAAATTTCTTGGGGCTCCTCCCTCGCAAGAAAAAAGCGAATCATCACCATATCGGAGTTAAAAGATGGCCTCCTCACCTCCTTATTCTCCTCGGATTTAACCCATGTACACCCACATGGCAGGCAGACACATTTGGACCGCATTTGCAATGTATCAATGCAGGTATAACTTGAAACATCAATAGAGTTGAAGCATCAAAAAAATTTCCAATGGAAAATGGATCATTATGTTTGCTTGGGACTTGTTCAGTAGTCTTTCCAGCGGGCACAGCATTGCAACAGATCATTAGAAATTTCAAGTTGGCGGCGGAGAATTTTTTACGAGGATCCTTTTCCTTCAATCGACTAATCCAATCAATCGAAATTCTTTCAGACGCAAAGGATCACGGTCACGTCAGCATTTGCCTCTGATAAAGAATCTCGGTTGGCTTACCATTAGAGAACTGATCGATTTTGATACTAGCAAGATGGTCCATAAATCTCTAAACAACGTTGTCCCAGATTACTTGAGAAACATATTTCAAATTGTATCCGAAGCTACTAACCGTCAGCTGAGGAACTCTAAAACGGGCCTTAGATTACCATTGCTAAGAACATCAACTGGTCAGAAATCGTTTGCTTACAGAGGGGCTAAGGTCTGCAGTGACCTAGATAGTGGTGTCAAGGAGTCCTCATCCCTCTGCACTTTTCGAAGATAATATGAAGCCAAACTATGACACAGCTCGTTTTTCTTTCTTTTTTTGTCAAAGATTATTGTAAATAGGATTAAAGTATATATTTAGTTGTTATCAAATTTTGTTTTAGCATGTCTCCCTGTAAAACAGTATTTGAAAAATTGAGTGGATTACCATTGATGAAAAAGTTAAAATGAAAATGAACGGTAAAATTATCTGACGCCGTCTTCAACGCCATGTTTTTCTCTGAGGTCAACTGTAAAAGATATATTCAGGACGCAAATCAAGTGCTTGAAAATTGGCTGTTGCAGGGCCATCGTGTGGAGACGATATAGCCTGTTTGCCGGGATTGCTCAGTGGGCGAGACATTTTTATCTTGTGTTCATATGGCGAGATTTCAGCCCGCTTGGCACTTGCTAGGACAGAAGTTGGACGCATGCAAACAATGTACACGTGTTCATGGTCTGAAAGAGCAGTGCATGAGCAGCAAAGACGTTTTCGTATTGGGGGACCTTTTCGTCTTGGGGATGGAGTGTTCATGGGGAAATTGTCAATCCAATCTAAGGAGATCTCACCAGTGTGCCAGTGAGATCCTGGAAAACGAGCCAGCCAGGGTACCTGCTCATAGGAACTGTTTTGCATTGAAATTAGGGATGAGATAGGCGTTTAATCTTTGCAAAACTTTAAATTAAAAGTCCAGAATATAATTGCCCCGTTATTTGCCATAGTCAAAGACAATGAGAGCATTTTTGATGAGAGAGGAGGTATTTGGAGCTTTGTTTTACCCTGGCTAGCCAGAGCCAACAAAACTGGAAAGTTATAAACAGAAAAATCTGGTACCCAGGGTAAATCTTCATAAGTTCGTAACTGATTGAGGAAAATCAATGTAAACAATACAAGAAATAGTCAGTTTTGAACGTCTACAAGATGGTAACAAGCAAAAGTCTGCAGCTTTCATTCTTTACAATTTGGCAATTTGATGACGTCATAACTTCAAAATAGGCAGAAATTTAAAAAGCTGCAATTCTGAAAATAACAATGATATCAAAATTGCTTTCTCTGGAATTATAGGAAATCACCTGAAAGATTCTTAATTTTAAAGTTTTGCAAAGATTTGCCGCTTGCGCTGGAGGCGAGATATTGGCAAAGGGCTCCAACCTGGTAAGCAGTTTGGTCCCGCGGGCTGACTCGCTTCCATATGAACAGGCCGTAGGACTTCCCCTAGATCCCTAGATCTCATAAAAATTTTGAAGGAGGCACAACAAACAAGAAGTTTGTGTTTACTTAACGATACACATATCAAAAAATCAATTTAGTTATTTGCTAATATAAACAACAGATGTTTCAAAACCATTACATATATGTTCTGCATTCTCAATTAAATACAAATCCCACGATCGAATCTACAAACCACACTTCAATAAACGGTCAAGGAGCTGTCACCAACCCAAACAGAAAACCTCCATACCACACCAAAGCGGCAAAGCGGATGAATAATTACCTCAGTATGAGTGAATGAACCGATGACCTCTGTAAGATTCTCAAGCCATTAGCGTAAACGATGAGTTCATTTTCGTTCTTGTTTCCATTTCTTCGTATGTTTGTACAACAGGATTGTTTAATGTTGCATTATATGTGCCTTTGAGGAGCGTGTGTTTTAGTAGTGGACTCAGCTACAAGAAAACAACAGTGTTATTTAAGAGTGGTATAAAGGGTGTATAAAGTGAAAGATATATCAAGTGAGAAAAACAAGTTTTGGCGTTTGAAAAGCACGAAACGAAAGTGAATCAACAGAGAAAAAGGGAATCGAGTATATCGAGTGGACGATACAAATAGGCTAAAGAAAACACTATCAATCAACAATGCTGCTCGCAGTTTCTAAGGGTTTATTTTTTGGGTGTTTGGGCTTGTTTGGGTTTGGGCGTAAGCCGCAAAGTATTCAATTTGAATTAAAAACTTGCGATATTTGTCGCTAAAAATGAAAAATATCGATTCCTCAAAAGGAGTCTGCATGTGGGGATGGAATGAAATTTGCTGCAAACAATCTATTATGGTTACACAATTATGAAACGTCAAAGGCAGTGGTAACAAGCCTTCTTAATCTGTCTCTTGTTTTGTGGAATGTGTATTNAAACTTGCGATATTTGTCGCTAAAAATGAAAAATATCGATTCCTCAAAAGGAGTCTGCATGTGGGGATGGAATGAAATTTGCTGCAAACAATCTATTATGGTTACACAATTATGAAACGTCAAAGGCAGTGGTAACAAGCCTTCTTAATCTGTCTCTTGTTTTGTGGAATGTGTATTGGTCTGATTTCAATCGTGGTCACATTCATGGGTGATTGCAATTTTCAATTCCAAATGGACAGTCATAAAAGTCGTAGCTGAATGATCTTTTGATATCAACAGAACTGACTGCAAGAAAGGGCGCTTGCAACGCAGTCTGGTAAAGGCCAATTTCCAGTCATTGAAATTTTCCGAGCGGACGGAAATTCTTTTATGTACAATAGAAAATGTCGCTCTGTCATTGAACAGAAATTTAGGGTTGTTGACTTTTTATTGTGTAAAATTCCGCCCGCATGGAAAATTCCACCGACTGGAAATTGGCCTTAATGCCAACAGGACGAGAAAGGCCAGTTATTTACTTCTGTTCCATATTTTGGATCAGTCTATTTCCAAAGCACAAAACGCCGCACTTACTAACTATTGTTTTAGCTAGCTTATAATATTCTTATTAGTTTTTATCATCTGCTGCAAGACAGCTTAGCGGGAAGGGTTTTGCTTCTGATACACTCGAAAGTGTTGTTCTTTTGTAAAATGTAATGTACATTTTTCTATTGTTGCAAGTGACTGTCGTAGTTGGAACTTGATGATGATATCAGGTCCTTTCTATCTATGACAGCATAGGGCTCAGGAATCTCTGCAAAAATCTCAAATCATTAGTTCAAAATGCTATTGCCCCACCTTCTTTAAACTGAATTGATCAAAGGGAACTTCATGTGATTTACCACAATCCCAGAGAGAGCAGTTTTTATATCATCATTATACTCAGAATTACAGCATTTATAAGATTCCTGCTAGTTATGAAGTCCACATATTAATTTTCTTCTATCACTTTCGAATTTATGTTTGTTAAAGCTTTAGATACCTCCTCTTGTACATCCTTTAATAAAATTCCAAAAACACTGTAATTCCCAAAATAATCAAGATATAAAAAATGCTCTCTCTGGTATTAAGGCAAATTACATAGACTTCTCTTCGATCAGTTAAGCGAATGGGGAAATACAATTTTACATATTTCATTTTACAGTTAAGCAAAGATTCAAGCCCTATGCTATCTACGACGGCCATGGAAGATTGGTATGTTGCAGTAAGTTTTTGCATTTTTTTGATAAAAAGTAATCTTACTTCGTAAGCTCCAGGACCGGGAACATCGCTTTTCTGATCCTTGAATCTGCTTTCTTTGCGAACCAAGGACCCTCCAGGTGCTGTTGCATTCGGTTTTAAATCATATTTTCCAGGTCCTGGATTATTCCGGTCCGGATTTTTAACTACGACGTCTCGTGGTTTGGAGAATCGCTTCGTTGATGACAAGAAGGCGCCATTTTGTCGCGAGGAAGAAATTCCCCCATTACTTTTTGGATATAAAACACGACCTGGAAGTAGAAATATATGAGTTATGAAACCTGTAACTTGATACATAGTATTATCGGCTTATCGTGCTTCTACTTTAGAAATGAAAATTTGATTCATAAATGACCTGTTGCCACGCAACTAGATATCATGTGGCCAGTCTGCAATAAGGTTATGTATGGGAATTATAATAATGCCCATTATTTTAACGAAAACAAAGTTTATTCTTATAAACAGTTAAAACCCTAGTACAAGATCATATCTTCTCACAAAATCTATACCGTCATATGTCTAAAATACTACAAACATAAATGAAATTAGGAAACGATCAATCATACGAAAGCACTGATGTGTCATATCAGACTCCGATGTATCAAATCACACGAAAGCTCTTAATAAGAGCAGTTGTTGAATTGAATCAAATTAAGTCAAATTAAATAAAACTCGAAGAAGGCTTGACCAAAATAGAAGCAATCTAATGTTTTCCTTTGTGACCTCTTTCCAAAAAAGGGCATTTATTAGTCATATGACACATCTAATTGAAACAAAATTTATAGAATCTTGTAGAGCATAAAATTTCAGGAAAAGTCAGTTGGTACCAGCATTCTGACTTCAATAGTATCAAGGTTTGATTTGGGGGCGCCCAAGTGGCATAGGGTTAAAATTCAAGAGCTGCACTAAGATCTTCTGAGAATATTTTAAGATATCCAATGAGATAAAGGATAAAAAATTGCGAGGCAATGTCTTATGAAATGATCAAACGGGTAAACGTTTTGCGTGGCAAGCAAATCTGAAGTCTTTGCCAGACAATGTTCGCTTGTTTGGCCACAAGGGTTTGATATGTTAATGAAAGAAGTATAATAATGATGGAATATTACCTTGGGTTTTGTCGTGTGAATCGCTGACTTCATATGAGCCAGGGGGTGGATTCTCCTATCATGTAAGAAAGGAAATTATGAATCATACTCGAAGAGCCACTTGAAAACCATAGAACTATGATTATTTATTGCATTGGAATAAATCTAGTCTTAGCGGGGATGGCTCAGTGGTAGCACGCTTGACTACCAATCTGAAGGTTGGTAGTTCGAGTCCTCGCCCTGCAGAACCTGCTACGTAGAGTGAGGAGAGTCGCCAACTCTCTGTAATTCCAGGCTAAAGGAATCATGAGGTGTGGTCACATCGAGAGGAAGGACCAGGATGCTGCTTCGATAGGCTCAGCTTCTCAGCGTCCTAAAAATGCCTTCGGATGCTAGGTAGAAATATAGAAAAAATATCTAGCTCTACGTGTAGCGGAATATCCCCCGCGCTTTTATGAGCACACTAAAGATAGATAAATTCGACTTTACGAAAATTTCATGGTTGAGAAATGCCAGAAAAGGCCAAAAACACTTGATGAAATCCTAAAAGGAGATCCTCGCATAGAACAATAAAGAAAGTACAATTTTTTCAAGGGTGAAAAGACAGCGTCTGCACATTAATTGCCATGGGATGGACAACTTCAGCATCAGTTTGAACATCATTTTTTATTACTCCGGAGGGAGGTGAAATGACCTTGCGTATTGTTGTGTGTGAGAGATTCCTTATATTTGATCAAATATTTTAGGTTCTTTTCAGGCATTTTTCAACTGAGGAATTTTCGTAAAGTGGAATTACCCATAATTCTAGCGCTCATAAAAGCGTGAGAAAAAATCACAAAAACAGTTTGATCTTTCGGCTTGACTGCTTCTTGAATCATTTGAATTGGTCAAGTACTCTTGGGCTATGAATTTTCGAAAGAGGGAACTTTTTTCTCGTTTTCTCGTTGCAAACTGGGCTTCAAAGTAGCTGCAAATGCAAAGTAACTTCAGGATAGGTTCAAATCTACTTGTGTTCTGAAAAAGATTAATGTGGTGCAGCTTTCTTTCCAATGCTAAGACTGTATAGAGTGATTTAGTTTGTAAAGTACGACCNGGCTATGAATTTTCGAAAGATGGAACTTTTTTCTCGTTTTCTCGTTGCAAACTGGGCTTCAAAGTAGCTGCAAATGCAAAGTAACTTCAGGATAGGTTCAAATCTACTTGTGTTCTGAAAAAGATTAATGTGGTGCAGCTTTCTTTCCAATGCTAAGACTGTATAGAGTGATTTAGTTTGTAAAGTACGACCACTATCACTGACCTGAACCAGCCTGAACCATTGTAAGTTTGGTTCAAACTGGAGTCAGAACACTTTAGAATTGAGCTAAGTAATTTTAAAACTCTTTTCAAACGTATGTTTGTGAGTACTCGTTTCAAAACGAAATCAGAACTTTTACATTCTATCCTAAATGCGTTAGGATATCTTCGAAGACGCTGAAAAAATATCAAATTGAGCCAAAAACAATGTCGACGATTTCTCCTTGCATTTCGAACGCAAATTTCACTCTAGTATGAACCAAGCCTCAATGGTGATTCAAAATCAAGTTCAATGATATTCTTCTTGCACAAAGCACTGAAAGATCATCGGGTGAAAAGTGTTGCATTGGGAACGAGGTTAAACTTTAGTTCTGCTTGTATCCAAGGGACATTTTCGCATGAGAGAGGGCCAGTCCAAAAGAGTTTCGAGACCAGAAAATATGAAAATCTGAAAATTTCCGACCCAAAAATATCGGACATTACTACTACGTTACAGAGGTCATAGCTATGCTTCGTAGAGTCTGAGATGGCCTAAGTCAGCACGAAACGAATTGCAATTCAACTCATGATCTTTGAAATATTGTTTTTCAAAACATTTTAAGCAGTGATCCAAACTGTTTTTGATGATTAATTTACACACACCTAAATATATAATATTTTGACGAATCAAATGCATCATCAATCAAAACGGAAGACAACGAGGAACAATAAAAACAAGAACAACGAGAAACAACACAACAACAACAAAGAAACAATCTGACGTGAAATGACAAAGAACAACAGCAACTATAAGAACAGCAAGAAACAGAGCCTCGGAAGGATGAACGCGAATAACCTTATAGGAACCTTATATTGACATTAATTAAATTGTTAATTAAACTCTTCGACTATAATATAGGTTGACTCGTTGAATTTATTCAGTTGCTTTGAAGATGCCCTAGTCGGCGAAACTAGTCAGCACTGGAAAAGATAAAAGCACAAAAGACCCAATCGACGCCTGTTTCTTTGAGTAATTAGGCCCTCTTCTAACCGAACACTATCTATTTTGAAGAATATTTTCCCAAAGATGTCAGAGTCAAGTTCTGCATGAAAAAGTGTCGAGAAATGCCTCTGGGGCTTGTATCTGTATTGAAGCAGCACATTGCTACAGCAAGTCGAAATAATTAAATTCTAATCATCTGCAGGAAAATAAAGGGAATTCGACCATTCGATAAACTTACGTTTATAATAGGTGCTGGTGTTTGAAGTCGATTTGTCATCGAAACAAAAACTGATGACGTCTGCGTAGGTTTCTTCACAGTTACTTTATCTTCGACAAGGTAATGTGATGGGCCTAAGGAAAAAAGTTGAAAATAACAATCTACCACAAAATAAAGTACAAAGAAATAACAGTGTTGCGCCTTCTTTGGCGGTATTGATCTCAAGTATAGGATTTGATAAGGAAAGCTCAACAAAATAGTGGTTTTCAGGTATTGACTATGCTCTCTTTATATTCTTGAGTAGATGACTTTTAAACAAAGAGGCTTCATTTGCTAGACTTACAACGTAATTCCTTGTATCATTCAATAAGCGATACTGACACTTATGTAAATTCATGTGCCTCCACATGCAGACAAACGCCTCCTTATTTTCCTTGAGCAGAAGCTTAGGCTGTGTTTTCAATAGCCCTGGGTATAACTAAGAAATAACCTAAGAAATCACATTGAATTTCATGCTGCCTGAAATCACAAACTTGATACAAAGCCAACTGCAAGGAAACACTTTCAGCAATTTTCGATTATTTTGCGTTTCCAAACTGTTAAAAGGCATAATATAGATGCGTTGTTGTACTATTGCTGATAATAGTTTCCTTGGAAATGACTGTCAAAAAATTGCTGGTTGTTTCCTTGCAAATAGGTGTAGAGAATGTTATTTTCATGAGTCCAGTTTTCATATCTTTCGCATATACTGGGCGTGCAAAAAAAGCTGTTCACCCTTGACAGGCCACGAAAGATCGTACATATGCCGATTTTGAAGATTGTTGATTAACTTTATAGCCGAAATCCCAAATCATAATCGAAATTCTTTTTTCGATTTTCTCCGGCCACCTACTTGTTGTTTTTAAAGCGATTTCATGAAGATTCGTAGATTGGAACCAGCTTAAAACGACAAAAAGATCAATTTTTCAGACAAGACAATAGCGAAACTCTTGGAAACCAATTAGGAATTAAAAAGTGGACCAGTTTTGATTAGTTGCACTAGCAGTCACTCGATCCAGTCAGTATCTGAATGTTGATATAAGTAACTGTTTTCTCTTTGTCCTGTCAAGCTCTCTCTTTCCGAAATATGATCGACGTTTTCAATCGATTTCGAATGTTCCCAAACCGATGATTTTCAAGGAATCGCTTATTACTCGGGAAAGAGGCCACTTAAAAAATCAACAAATAATAGCCAAGCATTATTTGGGACTTCGACTTAGATCATAAATTGTCGAAATCGGCTGTGAGTGCAATCTTACCGTGGCTTGTCAAACGTGGATAGCTTTCATGGCTCACCCGATAGTACTCAGTTACTGTGCCCAAAGTTGTACATTTACCTGGTATGTGGGCATCATCTCGTTTGTTCAATTGAAGAGATCGGGTCGACCTGGAACCAAAGCCTCCCTTTCTTGTACTCGTTAAACTGAAATGAATATGACATGATGGAATAACAAAATATGCAAAAAATACTTGAAAAAATAAACTGAGTACCGGGTGTCCCAAAAAAATGTTTACAGATTTGGTTGACTCCAACGAATTGAATTTAGCTTTAATCAATGGCTAATCACTCTAAAAAAAATCCTCGATAGAGATACCTCGTTTGTTGGTATTGGTGCTTTGAGAGCAGAAATATCAATCTTAAAACCTCAAATTTGCGTCATACCAACAAACGAGGTATCTATGTTCAAGTTAACTATCGAGGAACATTTTGAGAGTGATTAGCCATTGATTAAAGCTAAATTCACAGCGCTAGAGTCAACCAAATCTATATACATTTTTTGGAACACCCGGCAGTAATCCGAGCACTCAATGAGATGACGATGATTGAGAATCATTCTGATAATACGCTGGTATTCCAACAATTCGTAGAAATGCTTGAAAAGCCATACAAATTCGATTACAATAACAATCTTCAAATTTTTTCTTGGGTTAAAAAATGCCAAAACATTTACTACGCATGGATTATCTTTTTGATAGATTTGAAATTGATGCAAAGGTGGTTGTTTGGAGAGCCTCTTCGTTGTTCAGCAAATTGCAAAATTGCAGAGACAGTCATAATCTTGATTACTTTGTCTATATCAAGAATCTTACTAGATCTTAAAGGCACACTGTCGTGGCGCTGATTGGGTAAATAAGACAATAAAAAGAATAGAATTAAATGTCAGAAACTAATGAATGCCCATTGTGATACAACGCTTACATAATGACAAAAGATGGAAAACTTGAGACTGTTGGTTAAGAATCAAAATTCCCTAGATGTTATGTGAACCCTATGATATGGAGACCAGCAATGGTCGATGGAAAAACCTCACAATCAACTAGCTACTTGCAGGTAAGACTCTACCTCGCGCTGATAAATGCATCTTGTTACAAGAATTACTTACTATGCTTTTCTTTGTGACTCTCTGGCGATGTCCATATGGTTATATGTACCAGGCCCTAGGATAAAGTTATTGAAATGTTTTCATACAGTAATGTGGGAATATTCATCGAGGCCAGTCTTGAGAAATTTATCTTTGCAATGTTTTCAAGATGAATATAATTTGAAAGTTTTGTTTCCTTACGGTAACATTTATCCACCATTTCAATTTGCCACTGGTCACAGCACATATTTGTCAGATGTGATCAAAGGTCGTGAAATAAATTGAACAATCTTCATAAACCTGTACTTTAGGTGTGATCAATGAAGTTACGAAATTGTGGCTAACTATTGAACTCATCGATCACTAAATGTTTGTGGCTGCTGGTATGAAACGAAGGACACATATCGATATTTAAAACCAGAGAATCCTCTGAAGAGGAGCAAAACCAATTTACCTGGCGTCTTCTTTACATGATGTTGTTTTTCAAATCGCAAACTCGTTTGACCAAATGGACTTCTTTTTAAACCAGTCATTCTACGACAAAAGCAAGATAAGTATCAGGTTCATTCCTACAAGTATTATGTGAGCTTCCTCAGAGGTCTCACACGATAAAATATGGGATAAACTCCCTCAAATTTAGGGGAGCTATGCTGTGATATACCCTAAACGATGATGCAAAGAATGTAGCGTCTGTTGCAGCTTTCAAAAAGGAAATTAAAACTTGGGATGGAACCAGTTGCCTTTGTACAATTTGTAAATAGACACTGAATTCCTTTGATTGTAAATTAGCATGTATTAATTTAGATTTATTGTAAATAATTGGTGTAAATTAGCTTTATTCTTTTAAAACTATGTAAATACCAACTTTGAATAAATATATGAAATGAAATATATGAAATGAAATGAAAATTCCTCGGCATTTATGTTTTCAGTCCGGATGAGTAAAAGAAGCACGGCGCTTGCAAAAAATATTGCTCTCTGAATATCACAACAATAACATTAAAGACTGCAACAATAACATCTTGTTTCATCACCGATAGATTCAATTAGATGCCGTAATTCATCCAGCTTTAATCGGTGATTCCTTCCTGTGGATATGGAAGACTTTATGCAGAAAGCCCCTTTCAAAGCCCGAGTGAAAACGACAACGAGCAAAATGTCACCGGTTTTCTTTCCTAATAACAATGACACTTACATGTATTAGGATATATTTTGTCCCCTTGGGAGGATGGAGTCCCTTGAATAAGCTTCTCAAACCTTTTCATGCTCCCAAGTGACTAGTACTTGCGAAAGCTTGTTCAAAACATTGTTGTAAGGTATAAATATTATTTCTGTAAGGTAGCTCGTTATTTTAGGACGTTTTCAAAAGATTATCGAAGGGACTTTCTCGAGAATATTCCCTTGTAAAATCTGAACGGATTGATCGATTTCAGCCAGAAAAAATTCAAAAATAATTTGACATGTAGGCTATTCAATCAAATATTGCAAAATATAATTGCTTTGATATTTAGGGAACAATAGCCTTTCAAACGGCGCAAGTTTTTCTGACTCACCTGGTATTTACTGGGGTAAAGTTGGGGAACCTGGGTCATTGACAAAATAATGGAGTTCATTTCAATTGTCTTCTAGTTTAAGTAAAAATCATTTCAATCAATACCAAAGACAATTTTTTCATGCAAGCTTTAAACCAAAAAACTTTGCCAAGATTTTAGAATTGTGCTGTGATGTAAGTAAAGATAACAGCTTATCATAAATTAGAACAGCTTATGGCCAAAAGTCATTTGCTTTCCGCGGAGCTGATACATGGAACAAACTCCATTCTGATATTAAATTAGCCCCTTCCATCCAGTCATTTAAAACCAAGCTCAAAAGCTCATAATTGATTAGATTCAAGGAAAGCTGGTTTTACATTTTTATTTTTATTTCCATTTAAGTTTTTGATGAATATATATATATATATATATACCGGGTGTCCCAAAATGATGTATCATTGTTTGATTGCTTGTATGTCCATAACCAATGAGCGGATCTTCAAAAACTTTGTTTTATTTGATTGCCTAAAGTCTAAATTGGATGTTAAGATGTTGGTGGTGGTTTTACCAGTTTTTGACAATCGGTCCATCGGTTATGGACATATAAGCAATCAAACGATAATACATCATTTTGGGACACCCGGTATATATATTATACATTTGTAGGTTTAGTTGAATATTGCAATTAGGTTAGTTTTATTTTTAGTTGCAGGGTACATTGTAAAACAGTTACTTAAACTGAATTGTAACCCTGGGTAAACAATTTTAA
>REGL01000054.1:331232-347500 GCA_004194395.1 Aurelia aurita complex sp. Pacific
CTGTGAGTGTCGAAATAACATTAATGTTGAAATTCAAATTTATTGTCCCCTCCAAACCAGAGCTTTGGCGTTTGACATAAGCAAGTTATTGAAGAAGAAGTACAGCAAATAAATCAACTTCTTCTTCTTCTTCAGGGGCCATGCCGTATGGCTTGGGCGATCATGGACCTCCATTGCTCTCTATCTCGGCAACTGTGAATCACTTCGCAGCTCCTGTCTAGTTGTAACCAACCTCTGATGTTGTCAAGCTGTTTTATTCTTTGTCTCCCTCTGTCCCTAGTGCCTTCAATTCTTCCTGTTGTGATCAATTCTTCTATGTTTCCTTCTCTAACTATATGTCCGAAACACTTCATTTGTTGTTCTTTGATTCCGTTCAGTAACTCTTTCTTTGTGCCCACTGACCTCAACACAAAGTTAGTCACTTGAAAATCTTAGTTTCATGACATCCCGAAAACATCTTAGTTTTGAATATCGGCCACATTCTTCTTATTCCACAGCCCGTCAAACTTGTAAACTCCCTTTTGACTCACCCGATAGTGAAATAGGAAATCTTAAATAAAATGCCCAAATCATAGCACACAAATTTCAGAAAAAAATACTTACATTTGCAGTAGTGCCAAAGGGTGGCTTCTCTGCAGCATCACCAGGCGGTGCAGCGTCCTGATCAAACTGACTTTTTATATCATACTTTCCTGGACCGGGAACCGCCTGAAAGGAAACATTCTTATTGCATAAGATTAATCATAAACCCCTTTCTATGAACTATATAAATGCAATAAAATAATTCGGAAATATAGTACCGGTGAGTCAGAAATAAGTTCCCACTTTCTAGAATTCGTAGCACCACAAGTACCTCATGGATTTGAATGATTCAAATTCTAGTTGAAAGCAAAACATCTAAATATTTTTGTGATTTTTCTTGTCTTCTTGCGAGCACTGCAAATGTAGGTAAATTCAACTTTGCAAAAATGTCATGGTTGCAAAATTACTGAAAAAGGGCCTAAAACACTTGATCAAATCGTTAGGACTCTCCTCGCACAGAACAATACTCACGGGCGTTCCACTTCTTTCAAGCGTTATATGACATAGATTCTCAAAAATATGCTAAAGATTTTCAATCCCATGGCAATAAATGTGCATTCGATAGCTCTGACCCATGCAAAATTGCATTATCTCTCTTGTTTTGAGCGAGGAGTCCTTTATGATTTGATAAAGTATTTTAGGCCTTTTTCACTCATTTTGCAACCACAAAGTTTTGCAAACTTGAATTTACCAATTTTTCCAGTGCTCATAAGAAGGCGAGAAAAATCACAAAAATACTTCCATCTTGTGGCTGTCAAGCAAATGTTGATTCATTCCAATCCATCCAGTCGTCTTGATGCTATGAATTTTCAAAAATGGGAACTTTTTTCTGGCTCACCCGGTACACTTAAATTCTGTTTCGCTTTAACCTCATCAGAAATCATGATGAAGCGGAAAACTTTTGATGAAGCGATTTCTGCAGGATTTCAGATGAAGCGAAAGCGAAACGTAATTTGAGTGTACTATATTTTCGAATGATGAAAAGCAAAACATTGGACAAAGAGCTAATAAGATTATTATTATTATTATTATTATTATTGTTATTATTATTCAGCTCATTATTATTATTATTATTATACACGAAAAATCCCTTCAGCAAGCAAAACTTAATATACAAAACTACAAACCTACAAGAAGATATATAAATAGAATTTATAGTTCTAGGGTGGGGCTGATCTTCCAGGGAGTCGTGTTTGAGTTGAATTCAGCTCCTCAAATGTATTTTGAGGTGTTTTTTAAATTGTTGCAAAGTAGAGAGCTCCCTGATGGTAGTAGGGATCTCGTGCCAAGCTTTCAGACCCGAATAATGAAAGCTTTCTTTGAATACTCAAGATTATATCTGGAATTTGAATATCCATGCAGTTTCTTGTTTTATATTATAATTTGAGTGCGTGTTTCTCGTTTTATATCTATCCCAAAGGCTTTCAGGGCAAATCTTATTCATCATCTTATAGGTCATCAACGATCGGTCAAATTTTATTAGTTGTTCTACCGTCAACCAGTCACTAGACGACTGATCGTTGATTTTTGCCTTTTCTATAATAGAATGTGCTCTGTTTTGAAGACGTTGAAGGGCTTCTACTTTTGTGTTGGAGAGAGACCCCCAAATGACGTTTGCATAACGCTCCTTTATTACGTACAAGGTGAACCAATAAAAATGAAATATCACAAGAAATCGCCAAAATTAGATAATTTTACTGACCTTTAAATTCCTTTTTAGGGATAAAACAATTTACGTTCCGTTAACTTACTATTTTTCAGAGGACAGAAATCGAAATTACGGCATTAGCAATAGTATTTTGCAGAAGTTCTAGTCAAAAAGCAATTTCATGCTATTTCATTTGAATGATATAAGAACTTTGCCAATGACAAAAGATACCAGCTGAAATGGCGGTTCGCAATCAGAATTCAATTTGATAATCGTTCCTCGTGATTTAGGAGTACAGTAAATGCCCGCATGAAAGAACCTACCAAAATAAGAACCTACAGGTAGTTTTTCCTTTCTTGTGCACCTTGCAATTAAGAACCTGTTTCAGTTTGATGAAAAATATGTTCTTATTGCAAAGGTAGCGAAGTTGATTTTTGGTTGTTCTTACTAAGTTCATTGCTGTCCCAGTTGGCTGTTAAAGTTTGAATCTCGTCCCCTGCCGTTCATAAGCTTAGAATTAGTTATAGCTCCATAAAAACAACAGGGTTGAAAATCTTTGGTGAAGACTCTGAAAAGGCCTACACAAAGCATCTTTTGAAAAAGAACTTTTATATCTTGAAATTAGTCTTAGCACCTTTAAAATAAGAACTTATTTCAGCCTGGCTTTCAAAAAAATAGGTTCTTCTATGCGGGAATTTATTGCATGCTTCAAAGCTAAGTACTCTGTAAAGGCACAAATTCCTTCAAATTCAAAGCCATTTCAAGATTTCATGCTTAAAATTAATTTCATTCTTCATGCAAATGCATATAAAGATATTTTCATAATCAACGATATAACTAAATTTTGATGATTTTGCAGAAACATTTTCCTTTTTGGGTCACTTGGTATTTTGAAACTATGGTTCTTTGCTTTCTTTAGGTAGCCTGCGTGCAGACCAACCTTTTCCTTAGTTAGGTATTGTCTGCATGCAGGCTGGCTTTCATCTGAATACTTGAAGTGATAAATATTTAGCACACAAGTCATTCGCTCATGAATGCATTTTTAAAGAATCTCACCCTTTTATCTTCAACGATCTCAATCATCTCGTGATATCTTGGCAGCTAAAACAAGAGAATTTCTGTGAGATTAATTTGCTACCAGCAAAGAATTTAACAACATGCCTTTTTACAAGCAGAGGGATCCTTGGGGATTACAGAAATCGGAGGCAAACCCACTCAGTGTTCTCTGACGTTGTTGTTGTGAAGATATGTAAAACTTAAGGGACAATGTAGTCAACGACCGTCTAAAACTTGTTGCTTTTCCGCAAATTACAGCATCAAGAAATGGTTCAGAAAATAGCAGCATCCAGCAAATAGACGAGGTTTAAGTGGGTGTTAAAAATAGACCATCAATATTCACAGTTCCTAAACCCCCTTTTGCACAACGCCAGTGCAAAATGAAAATGGCTGGCTTGACATAATATGGTTTTTGAAAAAATTGCACTTCCGTTTACAAGACGCCAGTGCGAAATGAAAAGGGTACGAAGGCGTATCATTTTGGCTTTACCTGTCCATGGTACCGGTTCCAAAATAATTTGCAAGCAGCATTGTTTCCGCATAATTTGGTAAGAAGCTCAACAGAAGCTTTCTCAATCCCAAGACGGCAAAACAGCAAAGAAATTTATAACAAGTATTTTTTGAAACAGAATTGATGAAAGCAACTGAAAGTCATTGTTACCTTTGTGTCCAGCGGTTGTTTTCGTTGTTCCTCTATGATCTGTAAGTCAAGTAACAATATACACTAATCATTTACTNGCGTATCATTTTGGCTTTACCTGTCCATGGTACCGGTTCCAAAATAATTTGCAAGCAGCATTGTTTCCGCATAATTTGGTAAGAAGCTCAACAGAAGCTTTCTCAATCCCAAGACGGCAAAACAGCAAAGAAATTTATAACAAGTATTTTTTGAAACAGAATTGATGAAAGCAACTGAAAGTCATTGTTACCTTTGTGTCCAGCGGTTGTTTTCGTTGTTCCTCTATGATCTGTAAGTCAAGTAACAATATACACTAATCATTTACTTTCTGAGAATTTTCTAGCTCGACGAGAAACATATTGATGTCATATCATTTTCATTACGATGTAAGAAGCTAATGATTAAATTAAACTATACAACCTTGTTTACAACATTTAAAACTTATGTTCAATAATGCTCAAATTGTTTAGTAATTATGAATTTTGAACATTATTGTACGCACATAAGTTTTAAGCATCGTAACTAGGGTTTTACCGTTTTATTTAATGGATAGCTTCTCACTTTATCATTTTCTTAGACTGTAATTATGTTTTTATTGAAGGACCCCTAAAACCAGCTTCTCTAGAAAGGCAACCCTCCCTTGAAAGAATTAAAGACCCCTACCTCATTTGCATTTGTTCTGGATTTTCCATGTTTGTTTCATGTTTCAGGTTGCAATTAAGCTAAGGTGATATTTTTGGGTTGCCTGAAAATTTCTTGGACTGACCCCCCCCCCGTATGTGTATGTGCTGAGTGTCTCCCCTGAGGCTACGTCCCTCGATTTTTCGCGTTTTCCTTAAAACTTTCAGCAAATCCACATTTAAACAATTCTTTCAGATTTCTAGAATACAGCAACAGGTAATTTGACGCTTTTTTTGTCATAAATAATGATACCAACCATGGGGTCCGATACTTACATAATCAATTGGAGCTTTCGGTTTTCCTCCATATGGCTCGTACTGTCCAGGAGCAGGTCCCAGAGGTGCTGAAACGAAGCGGGAGATATGTCAAAGTAGCTGCAGTATATACCGAGTTGACCAAAACGAACTTTAACTGTTTAAAAACTCGCTACGCAAAGAATAGTTGAGATATTGGACTGAAAAAAGGTTTAGTTGTAGCCTGTTAACGGGCCTTCTTTTTTTCAAAAAAAAACTTTGGAAAGGAAGGAAAGGGGAAACCTTTCATTTTTTTCATTGCTTTTTTGCCTTTTTTGACTGATCTCAGGCTAATTTAGTTGATAGAAGAAAGGCCCAGAAAGGATGAAGTATTTTATTGTGATTTTGCTCAACTTGTCTGGGCATTAGGAATATTGGTAAAATTTAGTTTACAAAAATACGTTACTTCGAAATGTATGAGAAGGGGCCTAAACCCTGGATCAAAACGATAAACAATGTCATTACTCAAAGACATTTCGCTCCTCTCAAGAGTAGACTCAAGATTTGAAAATCAAATATTCATATTAGCGACATTGAATGTGATCTGATACTCTTGCAAAATCAGTCTTTAAGCCTCGAGGCAAATGACAAGTATTTACATATTGTAATCCAGAGGTTGACGTGCGGCAATAGTTACAGTTGATAAACATAAATTTCTCGATTGATTAAACTTTTAATCAAGTTTAATAAATAGATAAATTTACATATTGCTGTGAGGAGATTACTATTTTACGCATTTCGAAATAAAGGAACTTTCATCAATCCAATTTTAACTATATTTTTACAATGCTCAGCAAAAAAGAGCAAACATCACAAAAAACAATTTGGACTTTCGACTATCAATCAAACTTTTAATCAGTGCAGGCTTAAGTATTCTCCGTATTACAAATTTTCAAACATTTGGTGTTCTTTTTCGTCCATCCAGTATAAAAATGAATTTTTGCAAATACAACTGCAGAAAAAGGCGAAACCTTCCGGTTCAACATTCCTCGCTTTATCAAGTCAAACTATCCACCTTGTGGAAACTCATTGCCTTGTTTATAACCCTAAGATTTCATAAACCAGTTGCTGTTGTGAGAAAAACCCAAAGGTTTTCTATGGCTCTAAAAAAATTACTAAATCTTCCTTGGATATGACATGTAAGCATAACCATTCTCCATCCTACCGCCGCGGAGCCATGATTTTTTCTGGACTCTCGCAAAGGTTGAAATCCTAGGAACATACAGTGGCAAAATATATAATCTTTTGGCTACGGTCTATCCAATCTTCTAACACTAACATGAAGAGGGGGAACTTTGGGCCCCCGGGGGGGTACATGACTTGAGGATGGACGGGGGTCTGCCGCCCGGTTTTCAGAAAGCTACCCTCTTCTAATTACCCAAACTTGCTTTTGATACCCACATTTATGAAGAATTTTGGCGGAAAACTGCCCATTTCAACCATTTTTTGCGAATCTCAGCAAAACCCCACCCTTGTTTATGGAAAATCTGCCAAAAAACGACCCTTGCTTAGAGAATTTTGGGCCCAAAAACCCACCCATATGGGCGGCACATACCCGTACCCTAAATATGTTATGCACCCCCCGGGCTTTGGGCTTCTACAGGTTGCATGTCTGCAATTTTCATGCTTAAGTCATAAGGTTGGTTTAGTCAACCGAAATAAAAACAAAACAGCTTTCAGATGCTTAAACGATGAAAGAGAGATTCATTGAAGATGAAAATGCAGGAAATAATTGAAGATTAATTTTGAAAATTGCAGATCTTTATTCAAAAGTATAGCTTTGGGTTTTGGTTTTCCTCGTTTTTGCTAATTTTGGTCCAGGCCAGGTTTGTGGGTTCTGGTACCCCCAAAGCTTCCCTCCATGAAAATTAACAGTCCATTTTTCTGGAGTCCTGTCGTTATATGTTGATATCTGTAACAATGATCTGTTATATGGGTTACCATCATGCGAATTACAAAAGCTACAGAAGATCGAGAATGCTGCTGCAAGAATTTTAACGGGCAAACGCAGACGCTGTCACATCACACCGGTGTTGAAGCGACTTCATTGGTTGCCTATTACAAACAGAATACAATACAATATAATTATGGTAACTTTTAAATGTTTAAAAGATCTAGCACCAAAGTATCTTAAAGAATTAATGAAATTACGTAAGGCTTCTCGTTGCACTAGATCTGCAAGTGATGAACTATTATTAGAGGTAGGAAAGACCAGATTAGCAACGGCTGGTGATCGTGCTTTCATAGATGTTGCCCATTCCCTTTAGAACAGACTCCCTAATTCGGTTAGAGGGTGTGACACTGTAGAAACTTTTAAATCTCGTTTGAAGACCCATTTATTTAAAAAACAGTATTTTACTTAGATTCTAAATGAAACGTTGTGAACTCTTGTAGTTTTCTCAAATTTTTAATTAGGCTTTGTGTTTTTATTGTAATGCGCATATGAGCCCTGTGGATATATGGCACAATATAAATGCTTTTATTATTATTATTATTATTATTATTATCTGTAAACTCGAAAACCAATGCTACATGTAAATTTCATGGTGCTGCAATGATTTCCAATTTCTTTTGGATGGAAATGGTGAAATTTGCGAAAGTTCTTAAGAGTTTAATCACATAACCAACCTTTGTATTCATCTCTCTTGGAAGTCAATCTACCAAAATGTACTCCTTTGTATCTCTGGATCGGAGCTGTTTCATTCTGTTGTAGAAAAGGTAACTTTTATTTTCTCAACATCAATAATTTTCTGTTATCATCATAAATTCTAAATTGGCAGGAAAAATGGTATAATCTTCAAGAAAACAACAGTTTATGAAGGTGTACAATATGGTAGTAAGGAGATTGATGTTGCTATGACAATTTGGTGATGCTAAAACCTGAAAATTAGTTGACGTTGATTCTGGAAACATGCAAGATGTCAAAAAAGCAGCGTAGAATTGTAGTAAAATGCCTTAAGTTGCATTGGTTGCTGTTCTCTTGGTTGGGTGTGGTTCTGATTGTTCATTAATATTGCCTTTTGTTTGAAGTCCAATGTGACACTGATCCAAGTATTCATCCATAAAAAAGTTTTCATGTGTAGCTGTTCGAAATTGTATGATTGAATTAGTTGTATTTTAGGTGCATGTTTTTATGTAAAAGCCAGGGGGTAGTCATGATTTTTTGCTTCCCTTGGTATCGTCCTCGTAGCATTGTATAATAAAGTTTGTAGGTAGTGTCTTGAGTAATTTGTTATTGTAAACTTTTTATATTTAATTCATATGCACAAAAAAAGTTTCTTTCAAGCCATTCAATCAAAAGAAAGATGCAATATCTATCCATTTACACCTCCACTCTTAAAGATACGAATTTTACTTACATTGGATACTCTATAGTAAGCAGGGCCCAGAGTTGTGTCTCTGTCTGGAACTTTTTGCTTTTCCAATGTGCCATCCGCTGCTTCATGGAACCCATAAGCCTGCCCTGGTGTTGGAATGCTTGGTGGGTCTGGTTTCCTGTGGTAAGATACTCTCTTTGGTTTCTCCAATTCAGCCTAAAATTTGTAATAAACTCAATCAAATGCTTATCTACAAACTTATCAACACAACTAATGAAGAAATTTTCTATAAAGGCATAATCTCATATTCAATGTTAGATTTATACAGTGCCAAGCCTTTAGAAGAGAGGTGCTCAAGGTTGATTAAGCACCTCCACATGCACCAGAACAATTACGGAGCTTGATAAAATGAGCACATGGGTTGCTGATATTTAATACCGTGAATGTACACATGAATGTCACTGCAAATATCCTGATTATATTTTGTCTATGCACGTAATTTCTTGCCGTCTGCTTTGCTGTATCACACATGTAAAAAAAACTCTTATTTTACTGTATTATACATACAAATTATATACAATTTCATCATTCAAACACATGGCATTCTTCTCAAGAGTTAAGAATCAAATCTTATAAAAGCAACGGCCTAATGTACGATCTGACACTTTTGAAAAAATCAGCTGAATGTTGCTCTAAGTTAAGATATTTCTTAATTCCTTTTTCACACATTTCAAAATAAAAGAAAATTTTACCCACAATTTACAATGCTCAGAAAACTAGAACGAAAATCACAAAAAACACTTCAGATTTTCAGCTATCAATCAAACTTTTAATCATCCCAACACCCTTACTTTTCTCCACATTACAAATTTTCAAATGGCTGAAGTTCTGTTTGGTCTACCCTTTATGAGAAGCCATCTAGTGCATGTCATGGGCATTTCAGGGCAGTGCCTTTGGTATGCCTTAGGGGCTGGTCTCATCACTTAGAGCAATTTTCAAAATTGCTTTTTGGATATATCAACCTCCAAACATTGTCTAAAGATTTTTGAAGTAAATCATAGGATTTTAGTACAGGGGGTGCTCTCTCCTCGATTAGTTTACCTATTGAGAGAGCTCCTCCTTAAGAAATTCCTCTCCATACCAATTTCTAGTTTATTGTAATGATTTGTATCAACTGTTTTGATTTATTTGTAACTTGTTATAATTTTACTTGCATGTTAGTTTGTTTAATGGATTTTGTATGTTGTGGAATTTTAAAATGAAACTGAACTGTCATCCAATACTCACCGCCTTAGTAGAGAAGCCAAAACTTTGATTATCCTTTATCCAGCTAGTTGTCTTGGAAACATCATATGCCCCAGGGCCTGGTACAGCTTTATCTTTATCATCAAACCTTCCACCCTTGTTAGCAAGTGAAGAACCCCCTTGAACCTTCCCAATCCCATTCATGTCATACTGTCCTGGACCAGGCGCAGCTACAACATGATCAGGAACACTCACAAAGGAGTTCCTGGCTGTCATGGACAGGAATGGGGCAAAAGCATCTGAAAGAAAAAGGAAGGCATTAGAAACATGTCAAAACAAATTAATTATAATGATGGTGACTTATCAGGCCTGGCCATTTGAGGAGAGCCATATAGCTCTTGCTTCCATTAAATGCTGGAGGGGAGTTGCAAGAGGTTCTCCTAAACTGTTCAAAAAAGTAAATCTGGACTTCTGGACTTATTTATGGTTCGTTGCATGGAGGGGTCACTAGAGATTAGTCTTTTCATGTAGTTCCTTGTTAGTCTATTTTTGCATTCATTTTAGTATCTGTTATATGTAATAGACGCAGGGTTGCAATATATTTTCATGCTCCTTGTACTAATCGACTATCATCTTGTAATGTTATTGCTTGCTAGTAAATTGTACATTTTAGGAGAACTCTCCTTGAAATTTATTTTTCCTTTACCTCTGTCTTGTATTCATTCATTCTGGAAAAGCTCACCTGAGAACAGTAGAGTCACAGAGAGAGAAAGAAGAGAGGAAATACATTTAGAGTTAACCCACCCGATTTATAGGGAGAGGACAGAGAGGACCTCCTAATATTCTTTCTAAAACGGCGTCTCAAGAATTAATTCAGACAGAAAGAGCTTCATAAATGGACGGGGGTATTCTAGAATTGGCAATTGCTCCTGCAACAAATTTAGGCCCGACCTGCGGCGAGAGGAGGAGCGGAGTGAAATAGTTTTTACCTGCTTTTCTTCGCATTGCATCTTCATTAGGCCAATATGTTCCTGGTCCTATATCATCAGCGGTTCCGCTAATTGGAATAGTTAGCGCTCTTGGTGCTCTTCCATACATCTTGAATCAATTTTCTATCTTCAAATTTAAGCTGTAGAGAAATCACGTCTTCACTCCAGCGGCCATTTGTGGAATTCTGACAGTTTCCATAACAACATTAGACTCAGTTACAAAAATTGGCCTCTTTTTGGTTATTTCCATGGAAACAAGCTGATGATAATAAGTTGTTGCTGTTGTATGTGCTGTTGTCAGTAGGCTTGCTTTCCAACAGGGCGCGCTTGAATTCGAAAATCAAAGGCGAAGAAAGTACCGATCGGCGATCTGGTTCATTTGGTAAGAAATCAATGCAGCTTAAAAGTCTATCTTTCACTGATTAACAACACAGAGTGTGTGTTTTCATCTTGCTGCGAAAGACCAGAACCGCTTGAACTAGTAGTACCATCACATAGTAGTGAATGTATGTTGATTTATCTAGTTGCTTTCATTCATGACTTTGTTCATCTGTTCATCAGTATTCCACAAGACAGGCAAGTCAAGGTGACTATCCTTGGGTTCCTTTGGCAATCAAAACAATCATGATTGTATTGTATTGGATTTTATCATTGTTTCATTTGAAAGAAATTAGATCCCGCTGACTGAATTTGAAAGAAGTCTTGATTGTTTTGATTGTCAAAGGAACGCAAGATATGTCTCGAAAAAACAGTCTTCCATATATATGGTCTAAAGTCGATTCGATATCTCGGTGCTAAACTTTGGAATACATTACCTGTTGTGGAACTCCAAAATGCTCCATCAGGCATCAAGAATATCTTTCAAAACGAAACTGAAAGTTTTCTTATTGAACAGAGTCAACCGATGTTTTTAAGCTATTTTGATAGTGCCACAATTCCTGTTAATCTATATGAAAAGAAATGCACAAATATTCAAATTCATCTAAATTTTTCTGATAATATTTTAGGATAGGGGGGCTCTCTCCTCGATTAGTTTGCCTATTGAGAGAGCTCCTCCTCTAAGTAATTCCCTATGTACAATTTATCTATTTAGCCCCTCTTTGTATTTGTGTATTGTATTAGAATACATATATTGATATATTGTATTAATCTTCTGTATCATTGTGTTTATTTTCTGTAACAATTATCTTTGTAGTTTAGTTATTTGTATGTATAGTTAGGTTATAAATTGTATGTAGTAGAATTCAAAACATGAAAACTGAACTGAATCAACCCTCCAGGCCTGTGGTATCACAGTGTTGTCATTCTCTCATTCTCTAGTGATGCAGTTATCAAATAAATACAAATATGTCTAACTTTTCAGAAGCAGTTTTGGTGAGATGGCAAGTGATTCTAGCAGAAAATCATTATCTGGCAAAAGCAAGAAAACAACACAGCTTTTAAATAAAGAGGAAGAATTTCTGTAAGCCCCAGTTTCTCTTTTGCGGTCTATGATGCCTCTTACTGTTTGTACATGTACATAGTAAAAAGTAAAATATACATAGTACTGTTTTGACAATTTGATATTATTGTAGCATTTTTATTAATTGTATGTAGGTGCAAGTATGTCCAACAATTTTGCCAAATTCAATCTGATTTATACTGCTTTTTTATGGTTTTCTGTGTGTGAATAGATTATGTTCTGCAACCATACAATGGGAGCAGTGTCTCTTGAAATATTTTTCAAGCTACACAATAATAAAACTGTTTGTCAACCGTTGACATTGCTTGTCAGTTTGTCAACTCTTTGTTAATCATTATCAAAACTATATTCATAGGCTGACAGTATAATTGGGCTAATTCTGATTTACTTGTAGACGTCTGAATGCTGAGTTGGAAGAAAGGACAGCCAGTTTGATTACTGAAGCAGAGAGTGTTCTGGTTTGTCTTTCTTTCTTTCTCATTTTCTTTCTATTTTGTATATTGTGTCAGAAGCCTGCTAGGAGTTTCCAAACCTTTTCAAAATTACCTTTTGCAATTACATAGCATGTTGGTTTGGTATTTCCTGCAACATTCAAAAATAGTTTGGAAAGTCTTCTTTCTTGACGAGCCCTAGTATGAGTTGACTTAAGGCTAACCTCCATTGCAGTACATTTGGTTAGTGACCAGGAAATCTGACATATAAATACACTGCCAAATGTGATTTTCTTCTTTAAATCAGTTCTTTCACAACTTCCTTTGTGCAGCCTATCAAACTTTCTCTTTAAACTCTCAGCAATGTGTGCCCACAGCATTCTCTGCCTGATCATATGCTTTTTTCAATATCACACTCATTCCATACCTCTCGCATATCTCCTAACTTCATTACAGTTTGCATAATCTTATTTTAAGTACATCTCAAGAACTAAAACTAATAGCATTTGTTGTACTACAATCCCATAACCTATTTTCCCAACGACTTCAACACAGAGAGTACAAGAGAAGAACCTTGAGGGAGTATATGAAGATACAGAAAGAAGTTATTCAGCTGCAAATAGGTATAGTTGTGTGGTATATACTTCACCTTTTCTTCTGAAGGAATGAGTTTCTGACAATTTTTTATCCTATAATTAACAGCAAGTTAATCAATCTGCTTCTGGTCTCATCAATGCTATCTTATGTAATGTAATGTCCCATCCCCTACATTTTAAATTGTGATGTTCTTACAGCTGATACAGGAATGTTTAAGCCACCCTTCAAATTTTTTCACTATGCACCAATAAATTATCTGGTAATTTCTTCCAGTGTACTTGAAAGGAGAAAGTTGAAAAACATCTATTCTGTTTTGCAGAAATATTAGGTTTATTCATTTTATAGTGGATACATTTTTCTTGGGCATCTTTTACATTGAAAAAATATCTTCTGTTTAATTCTATTTCTAGCAATGCTAAGCCTCAAAGCAAATCACAAACAACTAAACGACCATCATCTGGAACATCAAAAGTTAAGGTAGTGAATGCCTAATTTGGGGATGCCATTTCAAGAGCAACTTTTTTCTACTTTCAGTTTTCACTGCAAGTGCTGTTGCAACACATGATTTTGAGACATGCTGTCAAAATGAAACCCTTGCATGCTTGCACTTTGTTTTGAAATAGTACACAACAAAATCAGCTAACGAGGAGTGAAAATAATGGGAAACAAGACCAGAAGGCAAATGAAACTTGCCAGTGTATAAACTGAACCAATTTGAGCAAATTATCTTTGATTAACTCTCTGAAAAGTGTTAAGATCTGAAGCAACTTCTTGCCACAGCTAGCAGTGCTTTACTGAGAATGGGGGTCATGCTTTTGTTTTCCTTCACAAAATTTGCCTGATTTGGACGCTCCATCCAAACCTCTTTTCTAACGAGTAACAGTATCTATTATATTTTCACTACTAAATCAAGGTCAGCTATCAGTCTTATTATCCTCAATAAAATGATTATTCAATGAAAATGTCTCAGTGGAAACCCTTTTTTGAATCTGGAAGTAAAGTGCAATCTGTTAACTTATAACATCAAACAAGCAGAGCATAAGACAAACAAAGTAAATGTAAATAGATTGTTTTCATAGTCGCCCAACATTTTTGCAAAAAGATCCACAATTCCATGAAAAAACTTTCAGCAATGTTTTGTCCCAAAAACAGTTTATCCAAAATTTATTCATCCAAAATGTTTGCATTTATTATATTGTGTTCTCTGCTGTTAGTGTGTTGATGTATTTGTTTCTTTCGTCAATACTTGTTTTACAAACATGTAAATTAAGCTTTTCCCATCTGCAGTGGGAACTAGGTGACCCGGTGTCTTTTCCCGCAGTGGATAGGATCAATAATGTATTATAGTTAGTTTTGATTTTACTTGATATAAAAAAGAAAGAAAACAATTAAGATTTGTCTAATTGCTAGGAACTTATTATTATCCCGAAAATCTGAAAACAATTTATTTACAGATTTATAACCTGAGCATTATTACAATGGCCATAACTAATCGGTTTCAATATGATTCATAGAAACCACCACTTTCTGCAAGATCTACATCATCTCAACCAACTTCAGCAAAGTCCAAGAAACCAAGGTAACCTCTCCCAATGTATACGTACATCTCTTTCTTAAGCCGCATATCAGCAGACATATCCTTAACAAAAATCTAGCTTTAAATCATTATCAATGGCTGATAATGATATTTTCACACCGTAAAGATGCAGATTTAAGGACATCTGAGACCCAGGGGGGGTACTCAGGTATATTTAGGATAGGGGTGCTCAGGCTGGGGTACAACGCATCACCCCAAAAAAATAATTTTTCCGACCATACATACCCAAAAGTTATGAAGTCGGTATCTTAAATCTGCATAAAAGTGCCCTAACTGATTAGATTTCTCATAATGTGTTTGGATATTTATGTTTTTTTATTTTAGTACCATTACTTGACTCTAATTTTGTTTGTAAATTATACTTTTCCCAATTTCTTTACTTTTTCTCATATTTGAGACCCAAAAAAGTAAGCCATAATTTCTTGAACCCAAAAAAATAACTGTACAAATCATTGACCCCAAAAAATAATCCTTGCCTAAATTTTAGACCCAAAAAAGTAACCTGAGCATCCCTATCCTGAATATAGCAGAGTACCCCCCCCTGGGATCTGAGATAGACGAGTATGTCCTTGTACCTCATACCTGAATACAAAGGTATTGCAGTCAAATGCAAGCCAGTTTCAATAAAGTTACGAAATACTTCAGCAGCACAATACTTCAGCAGAAATACTTTTGGCTGTCCAGTTCTTGTCTTAGCTACCCTCCCTGCCCTTAGAACTTGGTTGGAGCTTTCAGTACGAATATCTGTATGATTTAATATCTTTGATTTAATCAATGCCTTTCTTCTGGTTTCGAGGGTGTTGTGGCACAGTTTTTTGCAGCCAGAACAGCCAGACGTACACTGTTCGATCCTAGGTAGTTTGAGCACCCCACCATTTGAGCGTCATAGGGTCGCAGGCGCGATTAGGTCTTCCCTACTTCTGTGATCCCAGCGCTTGGCGCTAAGAATCGCACCTTCACCTTTCTCTACGTTATCAATAATAAGCAGGGGCTTCAGTCTGAGCATAACATGCTCGAAACACTTTTTTTGTTGGGGAGATGAAGTGCTGACCCTATTGTTTTGATACATTGTGTTTCAGCTTTGTTGAGAGCGAAGCGATGTTGGGGCTCACGTTGTCATGCGCATCGCTGCTTTTGTTTCTTTCCTTGTTCTCAACGGTCAAGCTAATTTGCATATTATGTAAGTGACGTAAATCGTTACTGCGCATGCGATCTGGAGCCCTCTTTGGGGATTCCTCGAGGCTTTCAACTTAGCCTGTTCGTATCCCCAACAATTTTACAAGGTGGAAGATAAGGTCAGCACCCGGCGCCTGCACTCCTGCTACCTGCTGTACCTCATGCTTGTCCGTAGGATTCAATTTATACCCCCCTATCTCTGACAGAACCGTCCAAATTACCCCCCTTTCTCTGACTCTCTGAGAAAATATCACCCCCTTTTCCCTTCATTCACTGACATCTTTGAAATAATGATTTTGTAATATACTCCAAACTTAACACTGATGCTGAGATGCTGAGTACCCGGACATTAATCAGTAGATAAGATGACGGAGTACAAATAAATGAATGTGAAGTGGATATCATTATAGTTTCAAAATGCAATAAAAAAAAAAAAAAAAAAAAAAAAAAAAAAAAAAAAAAAAAAAAAAAAAAAAAAAAAAAAAAAAAAAAAAAAAAAAAAAAAAAAAAAAAAA
>REGL01000054.1:350400-362703 GCA_004194395.1 Aurelia aurita complex sp. Pacific
AAAAAAAAAAAAAAAAAAAAAAAAAAGACAAATCTAAGGACAGCCGAATCGCCATCAATCAAATCCACCCCCCTTCAAGAAGTATAATATCATATCGTCTTCATCACTGGATTTTGTAAGAACGGGGGTCTAGTGTTACAAATTTATAAGTAAATTAAAACGCTTCCTCACCTGAGCACTGTTAGTTCTGCATATTTTGCTCAATATTTTCCCTTTGTCTTCGCTGTTATTCCATTAATGTTAGCTTCGTAGCTGCTCCGAGAATCTTTCCTTGCTTAATAAAACTACCGTTCCTTGACTAGTAAAATTATTAAAAAACATAAAACCTAAACATACCTTTGACATCGTAGTGCTCATATCTTGAATTGGTTTGAAAACTTCTCAGTTATCTTGCATGTAATGTAGCTGTAGCCGCGAATCTTTATTGGGCACCTGAAATGATGCTTGATTATTAGCAGAGCAACCATTAATCTTAAAAGAGTAGCGTTGCGTTAATGTTGAAGGTTTATACCATACAGTAGGATAGGCTCCAAATCTTTAAAAAGGCTGGTGTAAAATTCAGTGACCTATTTCCTTAAACTGAATGGCCTCAAAGAAACTTTAGCTATTTCTCTATAAGTCTACCATTGATTTTTTCTGAAATCTTCAATATTTTCAGAATAAGAATGTTTATCTTCTTTTTCAAGAATTCAAGAACAATTTTCAAAAAACTTAAAACCATCGTAATTTCTAAACTTTTTGATGCCACATGAAATGATTTCGAAGAAAACCATAGTTTATGAATGCCTACAAAGAGCATCAAGCAAAAGTCTGTCACTCAACTGGTTTATGATTTAGAAATTTGATGACGTCAAATCCTCAAATGAATTGAAATGTAAGATACGCTGTAATTTTGAAAAATATTCAAAATTTCCGGAAAGTCCAACGGTAGAATTATAGATGAATATCTAAAGTTTCTTTCAAGCCATTCAATCAGAAGAAATAGGTCATTGAATTTACACCCACCTGTTTACGCCGATTTAAGGATTGGAACCTATGCTCCATACAGTACCAGGTGAAATGATAAAGTACAATGAAACAGAACTTGATTTAAGCAAAATGGCCTTGTTTTCAATTTTGCTCACTTTCTTCGGCAACGTCTAACTTAATACTCATTATCTTGAAGCAGGCAACAAGTTGACATATTTGAGGTAGACAACCTGAAAATCTCATGCCAGAATTTTATTTTGTAATGTAATGCTTTGCCTTACTTGTAGAGGCTGTGATAAGGTTCTTAAAGGCAAAACTGCGTGTCATGCAGGAAGAATTGGACAGGGTATCGACAGAGAATACTGAATTAGTAAGTAGCGTAATTTATTTCTTGTAGCACTTCTCATTACGTAGGCTTCTCTTTAGTCATATTTAATCGTCTTTGCTCGGTCGCATAACTATCGTTGGTCCTATGCTATTCTCAAATTTTCTCAATCACCAAGGCCCGGTGTTTTGTTTATGCTGCTTCTTGCTCTATCTGCTTTTTCTTTATTTGATGAGCAAGTTTGCATGCTTTAGTTTTTCTTCCTTGCCCTTTGTATCTGCCATATAAGTAATCGCACTTTTTCAGGCACTTTTTCATGCTGCCTTTTTTCATCGAAAAGCCTGAATGCTCTTATTTACTCATTTTGCTAACCTGATTCACAGACCAAACGAGGAGCTCGAGTTCCTCGTTTGGTCTGTATTTTGGCTTTTAAGGCTGATTGTTTTGGGATTCCTTTAAAGCTACCTTTCTGCTGCAATTTGTTCTTCATGCTCTCAAGTGAATAAGAAAAGAATAAAAGGCGGACAAACATTGTTGTGCAGTGTTTACGCTGTGCTGTGTTTAAGCAAAACAGATTTAAACACTACACAACTAAATTCTAATTCTTTTAGCATACGTTTCGATATGTTACGAGTCCAGTACATAAGTGGATCGAACCAAATCGTTTGTGCAGTTTGTAATGTGCTACCAAATGTGTGATATCAAATTTCAGTCAATTCTTTCAATTTGAAGTTACCTAAAATGAAGCTTGAGACTGGACCAAAGGGTTTTTATTTTCTTGCAGCTAAAACATTTAACGCACCACCCCCCCCCCACCCCCCAAATTTAGGAGTGTAAAATATAGAACTGTGTTTAGGAAAGCATCAGAAGAACATTGAAAATAGGCATAAACTATATTTTCAACGAATTTTTGACAACCTGTAAATTTGAAATGTTATAAGATTTTACTTTTAATTCAACGTTAGGAACAGGACTGTAGTGATAACAGTATTTTTAACACTGATAGATTATCCTACATAAAAGAATTCGANAACGCACCACCCCCCCCCCACCCCCCAAATTTAGGAGTGTAAAATATAGAACTGTGTTTAGGAAAGCATCAGAAGAACATTGAAAATAGGCATAAACTATATTTTCAACGAATTTTTGACAACCTGTAAATTTGAAATGTTATAAGATTTTACTTTTAATTCAACGTTAGGAACAGGACTGTAGTGATAACAGTATTTTTAACACTGATAGATTATCCTACATAAAAGAATTCGATTTATTATTATAATTATCAATGGACCTAACACAGAGCCTTGTGGAATCCTGTATAGAAATTCAATTACTATCATCATTATTATATATTTTTGCATTCGTTTACAATTTCCCGCTGCCCATATTTCGTATTCTGAGCTTGCTAGAGCCGTTGAAGGACATCAAGGGCATATGAAGTAATTTCGCTCCGGAGCAAGATCCGTTTACTTCACTCATGTGGTTGTTTATTCATCACAAGAATTCACTAGTTTGATCCGATCTTCCTACAGAAAGCTATATAAAAGATGGAATCGCATAGAGATTTATGACAACCGATTTGATCACTACGTTCGCACGAGTCTTTTGCTATGTATTAATTTTAACTGTGGTATTTGATAACTGTCATTCTGTCTGTTCTGTAGTCATTGCTATGGTTTCAACACTGTGGATTCATTCTGTTTTAGCTTGGTAAGATCAAGACATCTGATAATAAAGTTAAAGAGCTCACAGAAGAGCAACAACAGCTGCAGAAGACTAAATCAAATCTTCAAGTAAGAAATCCTATTATAAGCAACAATCTCGGCCAGCACATCTTCCAAATCTTTAACTCGGCGTAAAAAGGTGGGTGTAAAATTCTATGACCTAGTTCTTCTGATTGAATGGCTTGAAAGAAACTTCAAATACTTATTTATAATTCTACCATTGGAGTTTTCAGAAGTTGTCAATATTCTTCGAAATTACAGCGTATCTTACATTTCAACTCATTTGAGGATGTGACGTCATCAAATTTCTAAGTCATAAACCAGAAGAGTGACAGACTTTTGCTTGAAAAATTTTTCTTGAATTCTTGAAAAGGAAGAAAAACACTCTAATTCCGAAAATATTGAAGATTTCAATAAAGTCTAACTGTAGATAGAGAAATAGCTAAAGTTTCCTTGAATTTATTCAGTTCAAAGAAATAGGTAATTGAATTTTACACCAACCTTTTGAAAGATTTGGAGCCTATGCTATCTCGGCCGAAACTCTTGAAAAATCACATATTTTGGCTCAGCTCTCCCCCTCCCCCTTACAATGTTGGTTCCCTGTTAAAAGGGTGATGGACAACAAGAGTGAAGTGAAGTTTCCAGCATTGTAGTTTATCTGTGCTCAAATTATTGTAAAGTTGCAATTCCGTTAGTTTGGCTCTGAAAGAACCTCGCATGCCGAGGTGAAATATCAGCTCTCATATATATAATCAATATTCAATCTGACAAATAAATGCCTTTGCCCTCACGTGGTTTGCAGTGTTCCTACCTCAAAATATTTTATTCTACTCTTCGCTATAAGCATCTTTAAGCAGGATCTGACGCACGGCCTTCTATCATATGTATCTCAGTGGCTAGTCAGGCGAAGAAGCAACAAAGTGAAGTGTTTTTCCAGCTGTTTTGGCTACGATTGAAGATAAAATATGCTTTCGTGCTAGACTTATAATTAAAGCATATAATAAGGCCATTAGTATATGCAAATCAGTTATGATTAATACCCCATTCATACTGACCCACTTAAACCAGCTTTGTCTAAACCATGTTAAATTTCAACCAATCAAACACATTAGATTTGTTGCGTTGACCAATTAGAACCCATCTGGTTTAGTTTAGGCTGGTTTAACTTGTGGGTGTGAATGAGGTATAAGACTGTTCATTCCATAATGGTAGTAGCAGAATTATTATTTTACGTAGACCCTTTTAACACTGGACCGGTGCAGCTTTGGATCCATGACAAAAGTCTAATGGATTAGCCTCCCGTTTACACTGATTCCACTAATCTATAACATTTTTGTTGCCAACCAAAGAGCGATGTTGTTCTGGAGCAGTACGTAATTTTGCTGCATACCCTATCTCTTCCTGTACTATAAAACATTACCAGGGACAAATAACGTTGCGCCTGTGTTCATGAGCGCCATGATTTTTAGAGGACCCTCTCTTCTGAATCCTAAGCCTTTCATCATCTTCTCTTTATTAACCTTTTTGGAATAAACTTCAAATTGACAACTGTTGCCACCTTTTCCCATGGATACTCAAAGAAATTACGTATGGCATTTTTCTTCTTCTTTTCAGAATCAAGTAGAAAAATGGAAGAAGTTCTACGAAGAGTCGAAGCAAAAGAATACAGAATCAGAACAACAAATAGGCCAACTTAAAAAGGCAAATATTTTGAAGAAATACCGAGTGTCCCATAAAAAAGTACTCCTGTTTTGAAAAATCACCTAAAATTGATTATCAAACCTTTGATAAAAATTTTTTTAGAGTTATTTCATCAAAGACCCAAAAATATTCATAGATGATAAAATGTTTGCTTTTGACAAAGCAAGGTAGAGAAATTATACGTCAAAAACCTTATTTTAAGCTATAGTTTTGAAGTAAAATACTCAATCGTGCCTAAGAGTCAAACTTTTCAGATTTTATAACATCATTTAAGTCTCTAATGATAGTGCGCATTTCTTTCTGTCATTCATGACCAAATTAGAAGCTTTACATGCACAAAAATTTGATCTGGCAATCACCAATGATTTTTTGCAGTATGATTAAAAACCAGGTAACTCCAAAAAGAGTTAAATTTGCTAATCTTGAAACCAATTTCAAAATTTGCTAGATTTGGGAAAATAATTTGGTCCTTGATGTACTTGACAAAAAAAGAAAATTTAAGATTGGTGGTGTAATCAAATTTTGGTGATTTTTCAAACGGGAGTACTTTTTTGGGACATTCGATATTTTACTATTCATTTGGGCGGAATTAACAAACGATCCAAAGTCAGAACGTCTACCGAAGAGTACGACATTTCTATTTGTTGGGCAATAAACTCATATGGTATTGCGAAGTAGTTGTTTGTATGTGGTTCTTTGATGTTACTTTAGGTTGTTATTCCATTTGTGTGTGGCTGTTTCTACAATTTTGTTCTTAGGCCAATGCAATTAAAGACCCATCACTAACCATTATCCCTTGTACGGTGAATGAAAAGCAAAGCAAAGAGAGAAAGGATCATAATAATAATGATAAAATAATACCGGGTGTCCCAAAATGACGTATTATCGTTCGATTGCTTATATTTCGATAAAAAATGAACCGATTTTCAAAACTTTTATTTTATATAATTGCCGAAAGGCTAAATTGTATTTGAGGATGTTGGTTGTGCTTTTACATCGATGTTTTCATGTCGAAAAGAAGATCGATAAACCTGCTCAAATTCAAGCTTTAGATGGCATGAAAAGGAAACGGCATGAAAAAGAAACAGCCTACTTTTCCAGTCAACATTTTAGATGTGACACAAAAGGCTGAACTTACATGTCGTTCAGAGAATACGAATTCAGTTAATACTGAATTCAGAGAATATGAATATGAGTTCAGCCTTTTGTATCACATCTAAAAATGTTGATTGGAAAAGTAGGCCGTTTTTTTGCATGCCATCTAAGGCTTGAATTTGAGCAGGTTTATCAATCTTCTCTTCGATATGAAAACATCGTCGTAAAACGACAATCAACATCTTCGAATACAATTTAGACTTTCGTCAATCAAATAAAGCAAAGTTTTTGAAAATCGGTTAATTGGTCATGGACATATAAGCAATAAAACGATAATACATCATTTTGGGACACCCGGTATAAATTCTTAAGGGAGTGGAAGCTCGTGAGACCTACAAAGCCCTGTAAAGCCTTGTTTCTATTTGGTCGCAAGGATCGCTGGTGACGCAAGGATCGCACAAATTTGTGACCAGCAGTTCTCAGCGATCCTTGCGTCATGCAGTTTCCATTTATCACAACGATCGCAAATTTCTTAGCACTTTTTGTCGCAAAATCAAATTCGCATAATGGCTGTAAAATAACAAAGGCATGGCTCCTGAAAAGAGGCCTCGATCGCTGAAATTCACGTTCATTCAGTTTTCATTGAAAAATCTCTTTACGCAAGGATCACTATGACCCGGGGGGGTTACTTGAACAGGCTTTGGTCGGAGACGTGCCATCGAAGCTTCAAAAACATACCCGTTCATTATACCAATTGTCCGAAAAAGCATACCCGACTTTATACCAATTTTCCGAAAAAGTACACCCGACCTTATACAAATCTTCCGAAAATGTATATCCGATCTTATACTTTAACCAAAATCGTGAAAATCGATACCGTTCCTTATACCAAAATCGCGAAAATCGATACCGTTCCTTATACCAAAATCGCGAAAATCGATACCCTTCCCGATGGCACGTCCCCGTACCCAAAATATGTGAAGTACCCCCCCTGGGCACTATGATCGCAGAGATAGAACATTTTCTATCTCAAATGCAAGGATCGCTGACAACGCAACGATGGCTGGTAAACTGAACAAGACAGTTTCCATTTCGACGCAGCAATCGCTGGTCATAATTCTAACTTCAATTTCTAGCGTCACCAGCGATCCTTGCGATCATGTGGAAACCAGTCTTAAATCATGGTTAGCCATGGGTCTTTGAACCCAAATATATGAACCATTACCCGCTTGTTTAGCTTGGCGAAGGTTTGAAATCTAATATTTGAGAATCAGTCATTGAGATGGGTACTATGGGAAAACCCTTTAACTGATATGCTTCGAGCATCTTTCACTTTGTAATATTGTAATACAGTAGAAATCCGCATGAAAGAACCTAGTTTTATAAAAACCTTGAGTCTAAAATTCCATGATTACAACTTTTTAAACAAGAACTCACAAGAGGCTGAAATTTGTAAAGGTTCTTATATGATAGTTTAATAGATGGCACTTTACTTGAAAACTGCAAAATCTTTCATGATGTAAACTTTATGAAAAAGAAATATATTGAAAAACTATTCAATTCATAGAAGGAATGAACTGGTATATATTAAAACGAATTGGCACTGTTTAAACACTTTACAGGCTGGACTTGAGTATGGCATCAGGTAATCAAGAACCTCATTCAGGCTGCCTCAAGAAAAGATAGGTTCTTTTATGCGGTTTTCTGCTGTACTTTCACTTTCTAGCTTTAATACAATGTTGACAAATTTCAAAAAACCTTTATCAAAGTCTTTAGCCTATAGGGTCCTTTTATAAGGTTTTTACCACTGTACAGTTTTGTTTGTGCCAAATTTCGATTTCACATCACATGTTATACGACAGCAAATATTTCCGTTGATAGATTAATAATGACGGACCAATTGTCATTTCAGGAGGTTGACTCATTTAAAAGAGAGAAGAAACAGTTATCTGCAAATATCAATGGCTTAGAAGTAAGGTAAATATCGAATGGATTCCGTACATGGGCTCCGTCTCCAAACTTCGGTCGAAACGATGATTTTGAAGTTTTTTACTGGACAATATCACACAGAAGTTTACATCCTTTTTCGAAAATGAAAGTATCATTTTGAAGATAAATCTTTGTAACCGTTGTCTTGATAACAGGCTAAGCTCGAAACGTCGTGTTTTATCATCTCTGTTCAAGGTACAATTATTTTATTTTAAATAGTTATATTATAAATCTTTGTACTTTACAAGGAAAAAACCAAACATTCATATCTTTTTCGATTGCTTGGATATAAGTGGATTCTTTAACGAGACGAGCACTTTTAGTGGCTTGGGTGAAGCCACCAAACAAACAGCAGAAAACAATGGAGAACAATGGACACGTGCGGTATTGACAGATTTGTTTACAGCTTGGCGACGGAGCCCCTTTAAAAGATTTTTTTCCTTCTAGTCTCTCTATTTCAAAAATTAGGATTCCCTTAAAATGTATTCTTCTGCTGTGTTGTCTTATTCGCGAATGGTTTTGCAGGGTGTCCCAAGAAAGTACTCCCGTTTAAAAAATCTCAAAAATTCAATTGCCAAATCTAAAATAATCTTTTTGATCTTTTGTCAATCCGAATATGTTTAAAGATGATGAAATATTTGTCTTCATATCTTGAATTGAATAAAAATGACGGATTGAAATCTTTATTCTGATCTAAACTCTTCAAGCGACATCGTAAAGCTTGCCCGAGAGCCATTATTTTGAGCTTTGTCACCATTCTTCAAGTCTAGAGTGCTTTTTTGCGTTTCTCTTTGATATTTGTGACCAAATTAGAAGCTTAGTATACAAAAGAACTAATTTTGCTATCATCGGTGCTTTTTGCAATATGCTTCAAAATCAGGCTGCCCTAAAAAGAGCACAATAACAAGATCTGCTATACCTGGACAAATAATATGGTCTTTGATCTATTTTATTTATAAACAGAAAGAGTCCAACATGAAAGGGTACTGTGGCAAATTTCACTTCTATGGCTTTATTTTTGACAAGGGCATGTGAACACATCGAATCTGCTGTCTATTTTATTAAATTGTTCTCCTGCTTCAATTCCAGATTAAATCGTGCCCTAGAAGAAACTGACAAGAACAGAGCTGCATTACAGCGGGCAAAAGAATCCTCGAAGGTACAGGGTAGTTTATTGAAATGTTGTCTTTTGACTGAAGAGACAACTGCTATTAAGAGGAAACTGGCAACAGGAGAAACATAAAGCAAAGAACCTATTCAAAGAATGATTGTGATTTTGAATGTACTTACCGACTTCTCCAAGATAAATACCCTTCCGTTTTTCCTTCCATACTCGCTTCAGCTTCGAGCTCAGCGTCTTCGAAGGAGCGCAGTCTACGTTGATATGCTTTGCTGTTGAAACATCTCAAAGATGGCTCTCCTTGGTGGAATTTCGGTTCAAATAATCTTCAACGTTTGAAAAATTTAGTTGATTTTGATTGTGAGTACTGGATACCAGTGAGATTGTCAGATCTGAAAATAGAATAAACATAGGTAAATTTGCTTAATTGTTGTTGGTGATTAAAGGGTTTGTGCAAGGTTAAAAGTTTAAAAGGTTAAAAGGGTTTGAGCACAGTTAGAAACATGAAAGAGCAAAAAAATCGCAAAAATAGCCTATTCGATGTCCCACAGCTGCTGTGAACAATCGATGTCTGAATATTTTCTTTGTTCTATTTATAGAGAATCCCATATACTATTGCACACTTCCTTAAATAAGGTAAATACGGGGCGAAAATGTACACACTTGTTGAAACATCGTAATGCAGAAACTATAACACCGATTAGAAAAATCACAGCTTTTGGGGGGACTTTGATTCAATGCGTATTTCTAATTTATATTTCAGTCATTCAGAGTTTAATATTCTAATTTTTGCATTTTTTAGGATATCAGTGACCAAGAAAGGAAGCGAATTGACCAAATAATCGCAGATAATAAAAAACTGGAGAAGCAGAAAAATGAATTAATGAATGCATTCAAGAAACAGATGAAACTAATTGATATTCTTAAACGCCAAAAGGTTTGTCTTTTATTTCAGTCTTCGTCAAATCTGTAAACTTTATTAATAATCAATCTGCTTCTCTCTGTCTAATTTTTAATCGTTTTTGCCATCTTAAACGCCTTCGTATCATACAGAACTCAATAGTCGTCGAAAACATGTATTCTTTTTATGATACTTCTAATACAGTATTACCCCGCTACTAAGAAACTCATTTTGTAAAACCAGGCTGCTTGGTTTCTTATAAATATTATAAAAGTGTTACATTAAACCAAATGTTGGACAATGACTATGGTGGCATCTGGCAGGCAACAGTTTCTTATAAGTCAGTTTCTTAGTGGTGGGGTAATACTGTGTAGGAAACACAACTCTTAGGACGCTAAAAGGTTACGAAAGAAACTGTAATTTAGTCAAAGAAATCCTTGCTGTATTTTTTATTTATTTTCACTCGTTTCCTGTCTCATATTACTTGGAAGGTACTTGAGTAATGTTTAGACATTGAAAAGGCTTAAAAAACTTCGTTTTGAAATTTACCCCTAAATCCAGAGGAAGTAAACATGAGCATTTTGATGAAACTAGTGAGAAACGCGTAAGTTGCCCTCAAACTTTCGCTCAGTTATGCCAGACCTTTTGCTCAATCTAGAGAATATTGGGATGTCTCACTCCCCACAACCTCCAGCAGTTAAACCCCCTGACTTTGAAGTTGGGAAGATTGTTTATATAAATTAGCACTATTTCGCTATTCATATGCAACTGAAATTCCCAAATTTATGCCTACAGTTTTCATGTGCCGCAACTTGCAGATATTTTAGTCCCATTTATTTCATTTTTTCATTTCATTTCATTTTTAATTTTTTAACCACGGTAGCCCCGTCAGCCTGTAGAGACTGCTTTACAGGGCAGGGGGCCGTGCAAAAGACTAAAAAACAAATTCAAAACCTTATTTACAGTTAATCTTATTAATATAATATAAATTAATACAAATAGAAATGTTCCGAAATTTATCAAAAGAAAAATAAAAGAAAAACCAAAAACCCTCTACAATTTCTTTTTTAGCCTCTTTTTGAAAGTTAGAAGGGAGGGTGCATGTTTGACATCTTAACTTAATTGGTTCCAAATCTTAGGCCCACGAAATGAAATAGACTTCTGCCCATTTGACGTTTTGAAGAAAGGAACACGCAAGTCAGCTTCGGTATTTCTTTGTCTCATTGTGTTAAGAGCTGAATTTTTTACTCATAACTCATACAGATATTCGAGCACAAGACTATTTGTTGACTTATACATTATAGTCGCTGTTTCACTTTGAACAATATTTATAGTTTCTTCGACAATAGTTGATACATTTATTGGTGGCGGCAAGCGCATCTAATGATATGTTCTTTATTCTTCTAGATGCATATAGAAGCAGCGAAGATGTTGCAGTTTACAGAAGAAGAATTTGTTAAAGCTTTGGATTGGGGATCATAAAAACATTTGCAACTCGTACAAACTTAGAACACCCAGCCTTACAAAAAGACTAAAGAGTTTAGAATACATTCACACGATGCTGGTACGATTTTCAATACGGCACAAAATTGTAACGGATTGGCCTTCCATTCACACGAAAACATGAATGGTGCCGTTGGAATCTATGGCATTACGATTTGAAAAAAACGGAGCTGTAACCGGCACAGTTTAGAAACAGGGTTGTATCGACACTCGAAAGCAATGAAATCACCTTATTTTGCGACGATTTCAAAAGAGGGCAAATAGATCCCTGTTACCAAGATACACTTTTCTTCGATGCAAAATTCTAGCCTTGTTGTTGGGGAGATTAAAAAGAATTTGGTACTGCTAAATTCATGTCCTGCTGTTTTCATATTGTGCTGGTAACGTTGTAACGTAGTCTTACAATAAGTTATATCAAGAGAATCATTTATCAATTTTCCTAGATATTTATCAAACTTACTTTAAATATTATGAGAAATTGGGTTTGCTGCCCGCACATTATTGTTTTCGTATGGTTCGGAATTCTCTGACTTCCAAGAGCGAGCGTAAAGTAATCCATCTTTTTATTCCTGGCTATTAAGAAGCATTTACTCTTTATGAACCGAATACGACAACAGTACCGATATTTTCAATGCCCATGGTCATGAGTACAGCCCGAGCTTACGAGAGCTGTGCAAAAGACCTAGACGGACATTGTGAATCCCGGTACCGAGCAAAGTCGGTTGATAAAAAATCTACCGGGTGCGCCAAAACAAACTATGCATGTTTGGCAGGTCACAATAGATTGTAAACTGGACCGATTTTGAAGATTTATGACTTAATCTTAATCTTAATCTAAATACTGGGAATTTTGCAATTTTTTCATTTTCAGTTTTTAGAGCTAGAATCAGTTTCCTAACAATTTATTTTTCGAAAACACTGAAAGCGATTAAAAACATCGATCAAGTTCTCTAAAGAATCGACATGAATGGACCCC
>REGL01000054.1:397962-453480 GCA_004194395.1 Aurelia aurita complex sp. Pacific
TTTTTCAATGTTTCTGTTGTATTGAACTGTACCTATTCAAGTGAAAAAAAGAGTTTTGTATGCAAAAAGCACCTTCCCGAAATAACTGTAGCATTTTCTGGAAGTGAAAATTTACAAATACAATTCAAAATAATAATCATCAAAAGAGATCATGTCTGGTTCAACAGTATATGATTTTTGTAATAAGAAACTTTACCCTGATTTGCAAGTTTATCTCATTTTATAAGAAACGCATCAGACCTGAAATTGAAAAAGTTGTTTCTTATATGCGGGACACTACTGTATTGGCTTCTACTTGAGTGTTTCAAAGAGTTGATGATCATCGAAATGCACTGCCATGCCTAACGGGTGACCCAATAAGAAAGTGAAACTTCTCCAAATTCTCCAAACTCCAAACTCCAAATTCTCCAAAACATGATTATGCTGCTGATCTTTAAACTGTTTTCTGAATTTTCATCAAAGAACAAATGAATTCGAGAAATTATCGTTATTGAATCCTTTGTGAGACAAACTACAAAATTGCGGTATGAAAAACCATATTTTGAGCAAGAATATTTCACAAAATATAAAATTCTTAGCCAAAAAGCAATATCTTGCAATTTCAAAAGGAGTTTCGAATTCTACAAGAATAAGGATTTTTCCAAGGACACAAGAAGCGAATTAAATGGGGCAAGTCTTCAACTGATAATCATTTCCGAGTATGCTTCAAATTACTATGCTTCGGAGTATGCAAATGTGATTTTTGAGTATGTTTCAAAACCAGGTAGCCTTCAAAAGCATACATTCCCATATATTAAAAGCCATTCCTAGACGGTCGATTATATGAGAGTTTTCAGCTTTTTTGTAACTTCAACCGGTGTGAAAAGCCAGCCCAGTGTTGCAGTCAGTGTTGCAAAAACAAAGTTGTGTTTACATGATAAAAGTTTCAGCCGGTCTGCCGGGCTGAAATCTCAGCTCGTTCTGATAAACGGGCTAGGATTTCAGCACGATCAAACAGGCTGATAATTTCAGATAATTGTCATTCATAGCGCATCATGAATAAATGATAAATCAAAAGATCTCCTGCGCAAATTATGGATATCAGCCTTGCTTGAAACCACCATATCATCGATTCGTAGATCAGCCAGTTTAAAGATACAAACGGGCTAAAAACTATCTTACAATCAGCACTTTTGAAATATGTCCAAAGTCAATTAAAAAACTTCATAACAGGCTATTGTCTCATTTTAATAATTTTTCAAAAACTTTCCCTTTTTTCGGTCACCTGGTTTGGGCATCCTTTTCGCAGCTTAACGAACATTGGAGCAAAAGAGTCTTAAATAGAGTAATCCTTGTGGGATTTTCTTGGGCTGCTACGGCCTATGCAAATAAAAATTTATTTGAAATCCTTTTATCCGATACAACGCAGTTTAAAGCCCCGGGTTTACAGCAGAAGGTTTCTCTTCAAAGGGGAATGCATCTTTCATTGCGACTGCCACAAGTTACTAAAATCTTTTTGAAACTGGACGCTGGGCAGAAATATCCGCGAATAATAGCGATCAAAGAGTTTTGATTGAATAATTTGCATTATCACAAATCTAACCTGACACTTAACGTGAGACGTAAGTCCTATCAAGCCTTTATCTCGGTTGGAATGAGATATGAAACCAATCCGATGTCGTGTAAACAGAAGGCCAATCCGATATGAAGCCAATCCGATATGAAGTGAAACGGTATCATGTAAATGGGACCTATATTCTTTCATCTATTTACAACGGTATCCCTTCAGTAACATTAAATATAAACGTACACATCTCAAAATAAAAATATAAACATATTTGTTAAAGGTGATCTGAAGCGAAGATTTTTATTGATGCAAATTAATATGACTGTTGAATGTTAAAGAATATCGTTAAAAATTCTTCAATACCTTGTTTTATTTTCGAGTTATCCACTATATTGTATGATTGGCTGATGACGTCATTTTGTTTGCAAAAAGTAAAGAAACTATACGAGGAAGATTTGAGCCCTATGTTATAATTTACTGCCTTTATAAAAAGAATAAATTCTTAACTCTTGAGGGAGATGAAGTGTGTTTTTGAGTGAGGATATTTCCTTTGGTGTTGATCGTGGGTGTAAGGCCCCTTTTCACGCATTTTAACGTAACAGACTTTTTGTAAATTAAATTTTTCCAATATTTGCAATACTCAGAAAAAACAGAACAAAAATAACAACGACTACATCAGCCTTTAAGCAATGAACAAATCCGTGACTCATCCCCATTTATCAAGTATTCTCCATTTTCAAACGTGAAAGTTCTTTTTGGCTCACCCGGTAAGCATAGCTTCCAAATCTTTAAATCGGCATAAAAAGGTGGGTGTAAAATTCTATGACCTATTTCTTCTGATCGAATGGCTTGAAAGAAACATTAGCTACTTACCTATAATTCTACCGTTGGACTTTTCAGAAATCTTGAATATTTTCAAAATTACAGCATACTTCGTATTCAAACTCATTTGAGGATGTGACGTCATCAAATTTCTAAATCATAAACCAGAAGAGCGATAACATTTTGCTTGGCACCATATTGTAGACATTCGTAAACTATGGGTTTCTTGCAAATTATTTCATGTTGTAATAAACATTTTAGAAATTACAATGGTTTTAAGTCTTTTTGAATAATTTTCTTGAATAATTTTCTTGAATTCTTGAAAAAGAAGAAAAACACTCTAAATCTGAAAATATTAAAGAGTTCACAAAAGTCCAACGGTAGAATTGTAGCGAAATAGCTAAAGTTTCTTTGAAGTCATTCAGTTCAAAGACATTGGTCATTAAATTTTACACCAGCCTTTTTAAAGATTTGGAACCTATGCTCACCCGGTATGAAACAGACCGTTTGAAGGCAAAGCTTGCCTTAGCTGTGATTAACGTAAATCGTCTGTCTCGGCAACAACTATGTTTAAAATACCAAGTACTGATCAAGAGTTAGCCTTTCTGATCCCANACATTCGTAAACTATGGGTTTCTTGCAAATTATTTCATGTTGTAATAAACATTTTAGAAATTACAATGGTTTTAAGTCTTTTTGAATAATTTTCTTGAATAATTTTCTTGAATTCTTGAAAAAGAAGAAAAACACTCTAAATCTGAAAATATTAAAGAGTTCACAAAAGTCCAACGGTAGAATTGTAGCGAAATAGCTAAAGTTTCTTTGAAGTCATTCAGTTCAAAGACATTGGTCATTAAATTTTACACCAGCCTTTTTAAAGATTTGGAACCTATGCTCACCCGGTATGAAACAGACCGTTTGAAGGCAAAGCTTGCCTTAGCTGTGATTAACGTAAATCGTCTGTCTCGGCAACAACTATGTTTAAAATACCAAGTACTGATCAAGAGTTAGCCTTTCTGATCCCAAGACTATGTGGTGGTTAAAAACTAGAATCCTTGGTGAATTAACGGACAGTTTCGGTAGCATTTGGTTCAACTTCAGTCAATACGAAGTTCATTCTCGCTAGGCAGCCTTTTCAAGTTTTATCTACCGGGTGTCCTAAAAAATGTGTGCGGATTTGGTTGACTCTAGCGTTGAGAATCTAGCTTTAATGAATGGCTAATCACTCTCAAAATGTTCCTCGATAGTTACCTTGAACATAAATACCTCGTTTGTTGGTATTGGTGCTTTGAGAGCAGAAATATCGATCTTGAAAGCTCAAATTTGCCTCTTCCTGCAAACCAGAGCTTGTTTCTCGAAATTTTCGATTTCGAAAATAATGAAAATGGTCAAAAACCGTCGATCAAATTTTCTAAAGACTCAACATGAATGGACAAAGAGAGAACGGTTTCGTGATGATTCGGGGACTAAATCCCCAAATCACCCTGAAAACGTTTTCTCTTTGTCCATTCATGTCAAGTCTTTTGAAAATTTGGGGACAAATGCACTTTGGCGGACACAGTTTCCAAGGCAAACAGAGGTTGAATTGAATTGTATTGTTAGAACTAACTGCTAATTAGCTTTCTAAACAATAGTTATGTAAATCCTATCATCTGATTGGATAATGCAAGATTTGAACGTAATTCGACTAATTCGCAATTACTGGAGAACGTCAACATGACTTAAATATGGCCTAAAACTGCAGCAGGAACCGGCAATCAATGTATTCGTTTCACTGCAAATTTTTGGGGGCTGCCGCCCCCAAGCCCCCGCTGGTTCAATAGGTATACTTTAATCTTTGTACTGACGCATTTTCCATCCAAAATCAGTACACAATTCACACACGGAGAAATAATAAAAGTGTGTCCGCTAAAGTGCAAACTAGCCAAAATTTGATCGATGTTTTTTATCGTTTTCAGTGTTTTCGAAAACGAAGATTTTAAGAAACTCGCTTCTAGCTCTAAAATTTGAAAACAAAAAAATTACAAAAATCCTAGAATCTAATTCAGGCTTTAAATTCAGGCTAAAGATTAAGTCTTCGTCTAGTTTGTATTGGATTCGAAAGAATTCATATGATCCCGAGTGTTGTACCCAAAGCTATTATAAAATTTAAATTGGTTCTACTTGCCATAATTTTTACTCATTGCGTTCTTTCTTTTTGCTCGGAGCTTTCGCCTCACCTCTGAGGCCTCTTCAGCGACTGATTAATTCGATTCTTCGATCAGATATCAGTTTCCAATCGTATTCGAATTTCAATTTAACGAACGAACAAATCTGAGCGTAACTATTATCAAAATAAGTTGTTGTTATTGCGTCTTGGGCGTGGGACGTTTGCATTTCCCCACTCTTCTTTGGAATTCAAAGATGGTGCCATCTCACTGATAAAAACTGCCTCTGTCACCTGCCGCAGCATTGCATCTCCGGAACACGTTCCTAGCTTCTCTATTGAAAGTTCTTGCTTAATACCGCCATGCCTCTCGTTCATATGTTTGAATAACATCGAGTTCTTATCTTCTTTTTCATATCTGTTTATGTGCTCCTTTATTCTCTCTCCCAAGCTTCGAGCTGAATCACCTATATATGCTTCCCCGCAGTTCTCCTGGTTTGATCCGACGCACGTTAGCATAGGTTCCAAATCTTTAACTTGGCGTAAAAAGGTGAGTGTAAAATTCAATGACCTATTTCTTCTGATTGAATGGCTTGAAAGAAACTTTAGATACTTATCTATAATTCTACCGTTGGACTTTTCAGAAATTTTGAATATTTTTCAAAGTTACAGCATATTTTACATTTCAGCTCATTTTAGAATGTGACGTCATCGAATTTCAAAATCATAAACCAGATGAGTGACAGACTTTTGCTTGATACCATATTGTAGGCATTCATAAACTATGGTTTTCTTCGAAATTACTTCACGTTGCGTCAAACGGTCTAGAACTTACGATGGTTTTAAGCTTTTTTGAAAATGTTTGTTGAATTCTTCAAAAAGAGAAAAACACTGAACATATGGAAATATTGAAGATTTCAGAAAATTCCAACGGTAGAATTATAGAGAAACTGCTAAAGTTTCTTTGAAGTCATTCAGTTCAAAGAAATAGGTCACTCAATTTTACATCAGCCTTTTTAAAGATTTGGAACCTATGCTACGCACGTTATCTTGTGCACAATTTCTCTTGATTTGCAAATTAAAGGTTAAGTCATAAATCTTCAAAAGTTGTCCAGTGTACCGGGTGTCCCAAAAAATGTATACAGATTTGGTTGACTCCAGCGATGTGAATTTAGCAAATCACTCTCAAAATGTTCCTCGATAGTTAACTTGAACATAGATACCTCACTTGTAGGTATTGGTGCTTTGAGAGCAGAACTATCAATCTTGAAAGCTCAAATTTGCGTCCAAATGCAAACCAGAGCTTTGGCCTTTTGGCCTAAGTAAGTTCCTGAAGCACATCGAAATTTAGAACTGAAATGAATGAAAAATCTGCCCAATGGATAACTGGGTGCTGACTTCTGGAAAACAAAATAACACAAGATCTAATATTGCTCAAATTTTATCAAGGCTATCATGGATTTATATGCTGTGCCTTAAGAATTTGCTTAGGGCAAAAGGCTAAAGCTCTGCCTTAACGGAAGAGTTAAATTTGAGTTTTCAAGATTAACAGGTCTACTCGCAAAGCATCAATACCAACAAACGAGGTACCTATGTTCAAGTTAACTATCGAGGAACATTTTTAGAGTGAGTAGACATTAATTGAAGCTAAATTCACATTGCTACAGTCAACCAAATCCGTATCAATTTTTGGGACGCCCGGTACGATTTATCGTGGCCTGCCTAAAGTGAATAATATATTTTGGCGCACCGGGTATCTTGTTTCATCATATTCATCCAAACAAACCATTCTTTAACTGTTTTGAAACCTCATTGATTGTACAAACAATCTTTTTGTGGGCATGTTGTACAATGTCTCTACTAATACAGTGGTGTCCCGCATATAAGAAACAACCTTTTCAATTTCAGGTCTGGTAAAATTCAAATCAGGGTAAAGTTTCTTATTAGAGAAATCATGCACTATCGATCAACTACTCAGACACAAGCTTTATGATTGTGATAAGAAACATATTATTTTGATTCGCATTTGTAAATTTTCACTTCCAGGTCTTTTTTGCTTTGTTTTGTTAAATAAGAAACAAGGCTTTTTCAGACCTACACTAGTTTCTTATAAAATGGGATATTATTTTGAAAATCAGGGTCTGTGTTTATTAAATTTTTTATGCTTCTTATACCGGGTGAGCCAGAAAAAAGTTCCCACTTTTGAAAATTCGTAGCACCACAAGTACTTCATGGATTTGATTGATTCAAATTTTAGTTAAAAGCCAAAAGATCGAAGTATTTTTGTGATTTTTCTCGTTTTCTTACGATCACTGCAAATAGAAGAAAATTCAACTTTACGAAAATTTCATGGTTGCAAAATGACTGAAAAAGGGCCTAAAACACTTGATCAAATCTTTAGGACTCTCCTCTCACAGAACAATACACACGGGCGTTTCACCTCTCTCAAGAGTAACAGGACATATATTCTCAAACAGATATTTCAAATTTTGAATCCCATGGCAATAAAAATGCAGACAATATCTCTCACCCATGAGAAATTGCATTCTCTCTGTTGTTCTGACCTAGGAGTCTTTTATGATTTGATCAAGTATTTTAGGCCTTTTTCAGTCATTTTGCAACCACCAAGTTTTCCTAAATTTGAATTTACTAATTTGTCCAGTGCTCGTAAGACGGCGAGAAAAACCACAAAAATACTTCGATATTTTGGCTGTCAAGCGAATATTGATTCATTCCAATCCATTCAGTACTCTTGATGCAATGAATTTACAAAAGTGGGAACTTTTCTCTGGTTCACCCGGTATGTGGGACACTACTGTAACATTGATTATTGATTAATGATTATTGATTATTGATTATTGATTAGTGATTATTGACTATTGATGAGTAATAATAATGATTATTGATTCTTGATTGTAGATAGTTGTAGAAACGGGGTGGACCAAAAAGAACATGTTTGAAAATTCGTTATGTGGAGAATACTTGAAATATCAGACTGAATCAAAGTTTGGTTGATACAGGAAAGGCTGAAGTATTTTGTGATCTTTCTTCTTTCTCCGAAGGACCTTGGGTTGTTCATGTTCCTCGACAAACCTTAAAGCGCCGATCACAATGGCGAATTGTGTGCTCTCGGGCTGTCCCTCTCTTACGAATATTATTGGCACAATTTAAATTTAATTGCAAGTGCCATACATAGTGGGAACTCGCTGACTACCGGGTGACCCAGAAAAAAGTGACCCAACGCAATATGTTATAAAAGAAAAATTAAGCGGCCGATTGAAATGCTTCAAACGTTGTTTTGTAGCTAAAAGACCAGCCTATACCAGAGAATTTTTGCAATATATTTGGGCACGGTAAATTTCCTGAATTAAAGATTTCGAGGAAAAGGGCATGCTTGAAATTCTCAAAAGTCATCAAAAACAGGGGATCGATTTAAAGCCATTTCAGATCTTCAAAACAATGAAGAGCGTGTTGTTGCGAAAAATACTCATGACGTAGTCTAGTCTTTTAGCGACAGAACAAAATTTGAAACATTTCAATTGTCCATTTGCATAATTTTCTGTAACAGATTGCGTTGGGTCACTTTTTTCTGGGTCACCCGGTACAAGTCCTTTGCCACTATGGATGTCACGTAGTTAATTAGCCTTGTTGCTTCTATAAATTGTTGTTTTTTTAAATGAATAAAGAAAAAAAAATGTTTCTTCTGTTTTTCTGAACATCCTTATTTCTAACAGAAACATTGCATCTAAAACTACGAAAAAAACTGTCAAACATTAAGTTGAAGAGTTGGCAAGATTACCAAATTACAATGTCATCAATTAGTTGCATGGTTTTTCTTGTATGATTTCGCAAACAGCGGATACATTTTCCTGACTTACCTGGTAAGAACCTATCAGAACCCAACGTCTCTAATTTAAGCGCAAAACTACTGAATTGAGTAAAACAAAGAATTTGTGTGAAACATACCTTTCTGCTCATCGTCATCTGAGTGCACACTCTGCTCGTCTTGAGAGCCCTGATAAAAGGATGTTCACTTACAGAAGGTATACGTCAAATGAGAGGTAGGGTAGACAATGATACTTTTCAATGACACAACAAGAGGTGTCTCAATAAGGGTGCCGCACTGAATTTCAATAGAGCTACGCCACATCCCCTAAAAAAAGCTTAAACTTAGTGCAAACGTGTGCGTGCTGGATAAGGGCAAATCAATGAAAGTTTCAAAAGTCATCAATCAGTCAATCAATCAATCAATCATCAATCAATCAGAAATCAACATGACTTATGTCAAGGGAATATGAAAATCAAACCTTGGGTCACATGTAGGAGTTCAATTCTAGGAAACTTTAATGTTCCTATCGTTCTAAAAATTGCAAGTGTTCTTCGGAGGAAGTTGGTAAAGTCAATGGCCTTAAAGGTAATAGTCGGAGGTAAATACGGTCATCTGCCGGGTGAGTCAGAAAAAAGGATCCCCGCTTGGAAGGCCACTGCTCCATGAATATCAAAGCAATAATATTGAAAAATGTCTTGTTTTATTGCCAATATGTTCAATTAGGTTCAGTAATTTACCCGGCCTTAATCGGCCTTTCCTTCCTGTGGATATGAGTGATTTTCTGCAGAAAGCCCCTTCAAAAAACCTGCAAAAACGAATGAAAACAATGAGCACATTTTCCTTCCTAAAATTGATGACACTCACATAAATTCATGCATTTTGTCCTCTTGGGAGATTTGAATCCCCCTGAATAGGTCATCGATAACAGGGGGGGGGGGGACTTGTTCATCCTACCAAGAGGATAGCACGTGCTGAAAGCGTTCACAAGTCATTGCTGTAAGGCATTGTAAGGCAGAAATGTTAGGGAAATCTGTTCATGATTTTGGGCACGTTTTGAAGGTTTTTTGAAGAGGCTTTCTGGAGAAAATCCCTCATAATTTCAGAATGGAGTAGTCGATTTCAGTCAGGTAAATTTCATAGTAGATTTGAACATTTCTGTATGCATATTTTTACATCGGATGCATAACCTGTGTCACACTTCACACTCAATGGTTGGTTTTCAGCACAATTATGCTGAGTGGCGACGTAGAAACTAATCCTGGTCCAGAAACACTTGATTTTTGCTGTTGGAACTTAAATAGTATTTCTGCGCATGACTTCTTACGAGTTTCTCTTATCGAAGCATATAACTCGGTGTATAACTATGACTTAATTGGGATTGTAGAAACACATCTTGACAACCACAACGCCGACGAAGAAAGGTTAGCACTCAATGGCTACTCGTTTATTAAAGAGAACCATCCACAAAATGTGAAGAGAGGTGGTGTTGGGCTGTACATCAAAGATTCCCTTCCATCAAAAAGACGGTCTGACCTAGTGACCCTCCCAGAGTGTATTGTGTATGAGATCCAAGTAAATAGGAAAAAATACTTTTTCGCTGTAATCTATAGAAGCCCAAGTCAGGACCAGAGTGAATTTGATAACTTCACAATTAATTTTGAACTGATGCTATCAAAAATGCATGCTGAAAATCCTTTTTGCGTTATCATTACCGGTGATTTCAACTGTCGATCAGCTCAGTGGTGGAAAGATGATATTGAAAATAATGAAGGAAAGTATTTTGAGTCGTTAACAACTGATCTAGGCCTTCATCAGTTGATCTCAGAACCAACGCATTTCATGGGTGATTCTAGATCCTGTATTGACTTGATCTTTACTGATCAGCCTAACCTCGTTATCGAATCTGGTGTTCATCCGTCACTACACGAACTATGTCATCACCAAATAGCTTATGGAAAATTATCTGTTTCAAATGTAAAACTACCCCCCTACAAACGCAGGATTTGGTATTATGACAAGGCCGATTTTGTCGCCATCACGAAAAGCATTGAAATGTTTCATTGGCAAGAGCACCTTGAAAACATGACATGCCCTAATCAACAAGTTGAACTTCTCAATGAAGTCTTGCTAAACATTTATACCAATTTTATACCCAACAAAGTTAAAACGATTAGACCTCAGGAAGCACCTTGGATAACCCAGAATGTTAAAAATTTTCTGAGGAAAAAGAATCATGCTTATAGAAATTTCGTGAGTAGGGGCCAGCCAAATGACAAACTAGAAGGAATACAGAAAATGATATCCAAGGGTAAGAAACTGATTGAGGATGCCAAACGAAATTACTTCCTTAAGGCAGGAAATACCTTAGCAAACCCCGGGACTTCTTGTAAAACATATTGGTCCCTAATCAACACCGTCCTAAACAAGGCCAAGATTCCAATAATACCACCTCTTCTTGAGAACGGGATATTTATAACGGACTTTACTGAAAAGGCACAGTTATTTAATGACTATTTTATACTTCAGTGTACGACGATTGACACAGGTAGTGAACTTCCACAAGATGCTCCAGCAACTTCTTCTATAATAAGTGATTTTCCCATTTCTGATGAAAAGATTCTGAACATCATTAGGTCACTTAATCCTAATAAAGCACATGGCTGGGATGAAATATCTGTTAGAATGATAAAATTAGGTGATGCTGCGTTGGTTATTCCACTTAAAATAATATTCAAAAATTGCTTGAGACGTGGTGTATTCCCCGAAATTTGGAAATTTGCAAATGTAGTGCCAGTTCATAAGAAAAATGAAAAAAATGTCAAGGGGAACTACCGTCCAATTTCTCTTCTACCAATTTTTGGGAAAGTACTGGAAAAGCTCATGTACGACACTTTGTACTCGCATCTTGTTACAAATGAATTACTTAACCCGAATCAGTCTGGTTTTCGTCCCGGTGATTCTACAGTTAATCAATTAATTTCCATAACGCATACGATCTTCAAGGCATTTGACTGCAACCCCCCACTTGATGTTCGTTCCGTGTATCTTGACATTTCTAAAGCATTCGACAGAGTGTGGCATGACGGCTTAATTTATAAACTAAAACGATGCGGCGTCTCAGGCGAACTTCTTTCCCTTATCAAAAGTTTCCTCAAGGACCGAAAACAGCGGACCGTCCTGAATGGACAGAGTTCAAATTGGGGAGATATTTCAGCAGGAGTGCCTCAGGGCTCTATTTTAGGACCCTTGTTTTTCCTTGTATATATAAACGATCTAACTGCAGGCTTAAAGTGCAATGTTAAGCTTTTTGCTGATGATACTTCATTGTTTACCGTAGTAGAAGACTCAAATATAGCTGCCACTGACATGAACCATGACTTAGAATTGATAAGAAAATGGGCCTATGATTGGAAGATGTCATTTAATCCAGATCCACAAAAACAAGCTGTGGAATTGGTATTTTCTAAGAAAAAAATTGAAATTCACCATCCAGTAATTCGTTTTAATAACATACCGGTGATGAAAGTAGAAGAACATAAACATTTAGGAATTATCCTGGACTCAAAGCTTTCTTTTTCCGCTCATATCAAAGCAGCTATATCTAAAACAAGAAAGGGCATTGGTCTGCTGAAATGTCTCTCCAAGTATCTGCCCAGGCATACTCTTAACGAATTATTTAAGCTCTATGTGCGACCCCACCTAGATTACGGAGATGTTATCTACCATATTCCGGCTAAAGTATGTGAATTCAGCGGCAATACCATATTACCAAATTTAATGGAAAAGTTAGAGTCCGTCCAATATTCTGCAGCTCTAGCCGTTACAGGGGCATGGAGAGGAACATCGCGGGAAAAGCTGTACGCAGAGCTCGGTTGGGAGTCACTAAGTTCCCGAAGGTGGAGTAGACGCCTCACTTTGTTTTACAAAATCATGAATAGCCTATCCCCCGCATATACAACGGATCCAATCCCGCAACTTCAACAGTCGCAATATTCTCTTCGCAGACAGGATGTCACTGGGCGAATTCGGGCAAGGACTGAGAGATTTCAATCTAGCTTCTATCCCAATTGCTTGTCTGAATGGAATGATCTATGTCCAGAGATTAGACTTGCACCAACCATTGCTATTTTTAAGAAAAGGCTACTGTCCATAATCCGCCCCCCTGCTAAATGTGTCTTTGGGATTCACGATCCAGTAGGACTATCCTATCTTACTCAACTTAGGGTTGGTCTTAGCAAATTGAACTTTCACAAGTTCAAGCATAATTTTAGGGATACCATCAACCCAATGTGCCCTACGAACGACGGTATAGAGAATACGGAACACTTCTTGTTGCTTTGCCCTTCCTTTGAGGTTCAACGCCGAAATCTTCTCGTTCGAGTCTTAGCATTACTACGACCACTTGGATATGTTAATATTCCAAACGAGGTCTTAACGCAACTTTTATTATATGGTGACAAAGACCTTCCCAATGACGTTAACAAAAATATTCTCGAATTGACTCTAGAATTCATCAAAATAACTGGTCGATTCGATTAGGACCGCATCATATCTAGTCATACCTCATCCAACCACCAAGTATGTCTTCGTAAAGTGTCTTGTATGTAAAGTTCCGTATGGTTGATTTATTTCTTAGCAGAAATTACGTGTATCTTTATGTAATGGGTGGGTCGGGGGGTGTGTTGCCTGCTCGGGGAGTCGTGGCGCGGGAGTCACACATCCGATTCGTCTAATTCTTTTTCAAATCCTCGACCGAGGCCTGGACAAAATTTTCGTTTAAGCCTCTTTGACACGTCGTTTAAAATCTCTATGAAATTGTGCGAATCGGTTGGGTGGCTCTTGGGGTGCGGTTTTGCGGGCGGGTGGTACATCTTTCCTGATTCACCCAGTAGTTTTTATTTCTTTCTATATTAGTTACCGCGGGGTTGTCATAGTCTATTGCTCCCCGTGGTATTATCGTCCTTGTAGTGTTTCGTAGAGTAATTAGTAGGTAACGTAATTAGTAATTCGTCTTGTAAAAAATTTATAATGGAATATAAAAAAAAAAAAAAAAAACATTTCTACCATAAAACTATATATTTGCCGATATAATTGTCTTGATATCCAGGGAGCCGTGACCTTTCAAACGGGGATTCTTTTTTCTGACTCACCCGGTATAAGTAGAACAAAGAAAAACACACGCATTCTTTGTCTCCATAGCTCGCGCACGTACCAGTTTAAACAGATTCAATAGCCTTTTCGCTCGTGCAAACCCCTTGTTCACGAACCCAATTTTAACCCTGCCGATTACCTTTACAGAATGTTGGAAATAGAGATTTCGACGAAATCATAGTGAGGAGTATACCAATTCCAATCACAAATACCGGTTGAGCCAGAAAAAAATTCCCACTTTCAAAAATTCATAGCACCCCAAGAGAACCGAAGTTTCAGCGAAGAAAAAATAGTAAAGCAAAACTTACGGGGACTTTATCGTTGCTTCCAACTGAATTCTCTTGCTGAAAAAGAATAAAATTCCACATACAATATCAGTTTAGCAGGCATTGGATTATTAAAACACATGTAAACGCACAAACTTGTTGGACAAGTTGTTGAAAATTTGTTTTCACAAAGCATGCATTTTCTGTGTTGCTACCAATAAAGCGTCACTCACTCTATAGGGTGTCCCAAAAATACGCGACGCAACTATGACCGAATTTTTCAGAAAATGCTAACATTTTAATTCATTTAACGTGTAAGTGCATCAGTCTTCCTTTTAATGAAAAAAAGGTGGTTTGCGAAATTTCCGACAGGTCGAAGCCATTTCAAGCATTCCCGTTGTTCAATAATAATGTCATGTGTCCCTAAGGGAGAAAGTCTGATACCATTTGTGAACAGACTTCAGATCACAAAGAACTTTCCAGAAATTTCATGTTTTCCTAGACTGCACGTTTTGGGTGATCTGTTCAAATTGCTCATGTAATCCTCAGGAGGTACCTTGAAATCTGTCTGGATTACTTTGGCCATGATTGTTGCTACAACCTGTCACTAGGATGCCTAAAAATCTAAAAGAACAACCAAGAAGGAAAAAACAACTCATGGCATGTCAATTTTGCGAGCATTGCTACTTATGGAAATCAAAGATGGGGTTGTGAAGACTCTCTATAGCAGCATCGTGGAGCCTCATTTCCAATACTGTTGTTCTGTTTGGGGCTGATGCAATTCCACCGACATCTTACAATTGCAGAGACTTCAAAACAGAGCAGCTCGTATTGTGACCAATAGTTCGATGCTCCAAGTAAACCCTTGATACAAAGTTTAGGTTGGCACACGATCAAGGAGCTGATAGATAGACAGACGAAACTAATGGTTTTTAAATGCATCAACGACCTTGCTCCTACCTATCTTTGCAATCTTTTCACCAAAAAAGCTGATTGCACCGAGCGTAGCCTACGAAATACAAACACTGACTTAAGGCTGCCTTTGAAAAGTTTCGCTAATGGACAAAAATACTTTTCATTCAGGGGTGCAAAAAGCTGGAACAGCCTTTCAACTGAGGTTAAACAGGCATCTTCGGTCAATGCCTTCAAGAGCCATATTTAGCGTAGACTGCTGTGTAGATAATATATTTTAGATACCCTGTAAATTGATTTTAACACTGATCATTATTTCTAACATTGTTTTTAATAGATTAATTAGACTTTGACATATTGTAAATAGGTTTTTTCTTTACTTTCTATTATATTATTATTATTGTATAGTATCGTAGATGGAGGGCCCCTTGAAAATCAGCACTTGCTGAAGGGCTACCCTCCCTAAATATATCAAATCAAATCAAATCAAAGATGGAAATCAAAGTTGTTACAGAAAAGAAGAAAATTGACGCGTTCGAAAACGGAAGCAATGAAAAATTTTTTACACCTGGCAATGATAATTATTTCATAATTTAATTTTCATCTCTATTGATTATCATTTCCATATTTTGTACAAAGAGAGTCACCTCAAAAGGTGTCACAAAATCGCTTTTAACTGGCAAGTTATTCAGGATTTCCAATGAAATTCCAAACCAGCTACATAGCCACTTCCTTAGCTGGTGTCAAAATTCATTATTTCTATTCATTTCCAGTTCTGGACTCCATAATAAATCTTTTCCCTTGCATACTCATTCCGTCTATAAGAAACGTTAGACTTAATTTTCTGAAAGTTAAGAGACCGTGCAACCTGGAATTGGAAAAGCTAAAACATTTCATAATTTGCAGCTTTGATTTTCCCAGGTCACTGAAAAATGTTTTGACAATGAACAACAACAGTGTGCTCCCTATAAACAGTGTTACACAGTAACAGTGTCCAAGGGGTGCTCTTTCCTTGATTAGTTTACCTTATGAGAGAGCTCCTCCTTTAAGAAATTCCCTGCATACAAATTCCCTTTTTTAAGTTGCTATTTTGTTAGCTAGTATTTCATTTTTGTTGTAATTTGCTGCTTTCATGTAGAATGTTGTAATTCTAATTTAAAGGCACTAAGTCATGGTAAATAGACCGCGTATACCAAATTTGCGAAAATTGCTGAGTCATGATGATAGCTTACGCCAATCTGATTGGCTGTCATTCAAACTGCAAACGCCAGGCGGGATCCGATGTAGCCTTGTATTTGTGAAGTTGATGTCTGATCACATGAAAACAGACTGATCACATGAAAGCAGACACGCCCCAGGCGGAGAATCGCTATTTACCATGACTCAATGCCTTTAAAAATTAAGTGAACTGAACGGAAAACTAATCTTGGACGTACGTGTGTATTTACAGATATCTTTGATGAAAACTTTCCTCCCATAATAAACAAAATTGGCTGATTTCAGTTCTCAATAAATAGCATCAACTTCCAATAAACTCCAGGTAATGAGCTCTCATTACACTCCAGGTAACGGCATCGTGAAGCACTCGAGTATTGACCACTCGATTTCTTTTAATGATGCTTCCTTCTTCACCAACTCTCGTGATGATCCTTGGAAGCTTCAGAAATCCATTTGGTCGAATTTAACTGCTCTGAAAAAAATTGCCTACGCAATGTGTTAGCCTTCACAGTTTCAATTTAATGCTGCGTACATCTGCGAACATTCATAACAGCCCGTAAATTTTCCCACGTGCACCCAAATAACAGGTCAAACAGGATTGCTTGATCACAATCTCATCGAACTTGTGTGTCTGCCTTGATACTTGCTGCAGAAGGTGAGTATGTACGATCAATGGCCTCTTGTGCACAATTACCACGAAATCACTGTATAGGGTGTTAAAAGACCTTCTCTCCAATTCAGTAATGTACTAGAAACGCTCGTCAAAGACAACTAATGAACTAAACTGTTCTTTAAAGAAGGCTATTCCTTAATCTAGAGCTAAGCATTCGAAGGGGGCTCTAGGATGCAATATGCCACAACACAACTGCAAAAAAATATGCGTAAAGTGTGCAGTTCAGATCTGCAACGATATGACCCTCCTGGACAATTGAATAATGCTCGTCAAATCCAACGGTCAAAGTAAACTCTTCCTTAACTAAAGCTGTTTCTTAATCAAGGGCTGAGAATTCGAAGTGCCTTCACAGTGGCAATTTATCACAGCACTGCAAAAAGGTATGTGCAAAGTCTGCAATTCACATTTGCAGCGATGCAACCCTCGTGAGCAACTGAATAATAAATAATCGTCAGCGCCAGTGGTCAAACTAGACTGTTCTTTAAAGTGCAATGTTCGTTAATCTCGAGGCGAAAATTTGAAGTGCCTTCAACAAGGCAGTTTCATATTTAGAGTCTGCGACGATGCAACCAACTCAGCCATTTGAGTAATAAATGTTCGTCAAAGTCAGAAGTCAAACCTATAAAGAGCAACGTCCGTTGATATAGAGCGCTAAAAATTTGCAATTTACCGCAAAACTACTGCAAAAAGGTATGCGCAAAGTATACAATTCACACCTGCAACGATGCAACCCTCGTGAGCAATGCCATAATAAATGTTCGTCAACGCCAATGGTCAAACTAGGCTGCTCTGTAAAGTGCAATGTCCGTTAATCTAAGGCGAAAATTCGAAGTGTCTTCAACAAGGCAGTTTTCCACAATAACACTGCAATAAGGAAGGTGTGAAATTCAGATCCTGAGACTATGCAACCATCTCGGTCATTTGAATATTAAATCCTCGTAAAAGCCAGTTGTCACACACGACTATTCGTTACAGTGCAAGGTCCGTTAGGCTAAGGCGAAAATTCGAAGTGCCTTCAACAAGGCAGTTTCCCACAACAACACTGCAAAAAGGTAGGTGTGAAATTCGTGAGCACTTCCATAATAAACGTTCAACAAAACCAGTGGTCAAGCTAGACTCTTCTAGACTCTCTGTTAATCTAGAGCTGCACATCCAAAAAGCCTTCTCATAGGCAATTTATGACAACAACACTGCAAAAAGGTATATGTAAAATGTGCAATTCAAGTCTGCAAAAAGGAACCTTCCTGAGCAATTGCATACAGAAATGTTCGTCGAAGCTAAGCGTCGAAGCAGCTCCTTCAAAGAGCATTCTCTGCTAATCTAGAGCTGAGAATTTGAATTGAATTACATCTCCAAAACCAAGGATCAAAACGCATTCTCTTTGGTACACTGTCAGCTAATCTGCAGCCTAAAATCCAGAGTGTCTTTTAAGACTGTGTCTTTTAAGACAGAGTGTCTTTTACGCCTGCAAATTTGCAACAATTTCATTGCAGAAAGGTATCTGTATCGTGCGCATCGTTCAAGAGTCTCCTCGAGAAATTGACTAACTGACAAGAAATCTTATTCAAAACCAATGATCGAAATGTACTCTTTCTTAAGCGAACAATGTCAGTCAATCTGAAGATAACAATCTAGAGTGCCTTCTAAGACTGCAAATTTGCAACAATTTGATTGCAGAAAGGTATCTGTAACGTGTGCAGCGATGAATTCTCTTGATAGGTTGAACAAAAAACAAGAAATCCTGTTCAAAAGCAATGATCGAAATGTACTCTATCTCAAACGAACAATGTCAGTCAATCTGAAGCAAACAATCCATAGTGTCTTCTGCAAACTTCATTGCAGAAGGGTATCTATCAAGTACGCAGCGATGAATGCTCTCTCGAGCAGTTAAAAAATAAACCACTAACAATGGCCAAAAGCCAAAGATCGAACTATAATCTTCTGTAATGTCACTTGCTCTAAAGCGGAAAATCTTTAGTGACTGCCAATTTACAGCAATTTCATTGCAAAAAGGTATCTATCAATTAATACCATCTTGAACACTTTCATAACAAAACAAAGAGATCCTCGTCAAAGCCAATGATCACATGCTCTTCTTCCAGATCTGTTTAGTAATGAGTAATGACTATTCTATCGGATGGAATTTAGGCCAAAACAAACGCTGCGCTGCAATGTTATGAAAGAAACTGCGCTTTATAAGCCTTGCTTGACAAACGTTCCCACTCAATTCGTTATGAAAGCACATTAGAAATTCTCCATTTCGCATTCCAATCTAGAACAGTTGGTATACCTAATTCGTATTTAATTGAACTTGAGTTTATACGCCGTAATAGAATACAACAATAAGACAAAATGCAATAAAACATTCGCTTCCCCCCGATCACATAAAATATTCATAGGCGATGCTGGAATAACAGAGTACGTGGAACGGCAAGTAAAAAATAATTCCTCGTGGTCAGAGTTTGTGAATAATCAAAAGACAAGAAAGTAGTAATTAGGAATACACCGATTTCGGGTATTATTTGTTTGTCCTATTATATAACTTATCCAGAAATTAGACCTTCTGCTGTTAGCATCTGATGAAACACAATAATCTAATTTCTATGTGTTTGAATATGGTTTGCTATTAGATTGACCGTCTCTTTTATCAACTATAACCACTATGTTATGCGCCGCAGTTGTGTTTGGTTTCCACAGCTTTGCTCTTTTGCGGAGAAAACATTATTCACTATTACGGAGGAGCTAGTGCAAGTTATCTCCTCCGCAAAATTATAGAAATTATTCCTCCGCATGTACATATTAGTTGCAGACTGAGGATTGCTGACAATCTTCAATATCTATCCCACGTATTTCTATCATGACCTGCCAAAGTGGATTCTTGTTTGGGGCACCCTGCTGTCGCAAAGTTTTTTCAACGACTTTTCGGTCCCAGAAATTAAAATATTTTTTCCACCCCTGTAGTAGGCATATACGTAAGTAGCTATAAAATAAAAACTAATTCCACCCTACTATGATGTTTCACTAAGTAGCTCTCCCAACACATTCACTTTCGATGCAAAATATTTCGTGAGCAAGACATTACGGTCAAACAACAAACTGCTTTCTTGTGAGCTTCATTAACTGCAAAAATTTTCGGACATCAGATATTTCAGGGCACAAAAATCTCGGACACTACAATTTTTGGACGCTCGAAAGGTCCAAATGTACCAATGTCTGAGCGTTAGATTTTGTAAAATTCTATAAGTACGAAGTGCAAACATTCTGACTTCTCTGCATTCAAAACGAAAAAGAGCTAAGATCAAAATGGTCGTCTTTAATTTCAAAACATGGATTATGCGTTGTTTAAAAACATTCAATGCACATTAGCAGAGAAGAAAATCCACCCTTCACCACAGGGATGGTGGCTCTCTCTGAGAACTACTCCCTGAAAAATGCAGGATTATGAAGACAGGCGATCTATAATTAATGAGATGCATCTTAGATTGCAGCGAATCATAATTCATACCATCAAACATTGACTTTAGCTGTCTCCACAACAGAGCTGGAATGGGCGGAGCATTGCATTTTGCAGAGATTTGCCTCAGTTGTTGTTTAGAAACTCGTAGTATAAGCTGATGAGGTGATAACAATACGATAAGAGTCCTCTTCTGGTCGTTATTCAACAACAACTACAACAACAACAACAACAGCAGAAAATACAACAACGACAACAGCAGAAAAACAACAACAACACCATCATCCACAACCGCTCAATAGACTCAGTACGTATCGTATCACACGCTGTCTCGCTTTTTGACTAAACTGATACGGCTACAACAACGACTCATTTCCCTACGCTGCTTGCAGAAACGGTTAAGTCTCTTACTGATATCATGTATACCTCAATATGGCTTAAATCACCTGTTATTTTTCTCAAAACCACCGTGCCTAAAGCGCCACAAACAGCAGTTTTCTAGAACTGCTGTAACATGAAATAGCTATCAGTACTTTGATGAATGTTTGTTGAAGCCATAATTGCAAAAACCGTCCTTTCCAAAGCCATATTCTGATTGGAACAAAAAGGCGTCACAGCTCGATCCAATCAGCCTGATCCAATCAGATTCACTTCCTTTGCTCATCTCATCTCCTCCTTTGCTCGTCTCGCAAAGCAGGATGGGAGGAGATATAAGTACGAAACCGAGGGCTGGCCGGAAACACTCTTTTCCCCCAGACAGACCACAATGGTACACTCTGTGACCAAAAATGAACGCCTTTTTGAGCTTCTTGAAGCTTGGGTCTACTCGTAGGCTACCGGGTGAGTCAAAAAAGGCCCAGCCTTTGTAGGCTCACACTGATAATATCAACGATGTTATTTAGCAATATCTGATTGAATTACTAACATGTTCAATTATTTTTAGATTTTTCCTGGCTGAGATTGGTCACTCTGTTCAGATTCTACAAAGGATTTTCTGAAACAAGCCCCTTCGAGAAACCTTAAAAAACGTGCTAAGATCATTAGCAAGTTTTCGTATATGTTTACCTTACAACAATCATTTCAGCATGCTTTAGCACGTGCTATCCTCTTGGAGGAATGAAAAAGTCTTAGAATAATTTATTCCGGGGGATTCCATTCTCCCAGGAGGACAAATGCATGAATGCATCAGTGTCATTATTGCTAGGAAGGAAAAAAGGAAAACATTGCTCGTCATTTTTATTTGTTTTGGCTGGTTTTCGAAAGGGGCTTTCTGCAGAAAATCTCCCATATCGATCGATGGGAAGAAAGAAGAGCCGATTAAGTCCGGCTAAATTACTGAACCTAATTGGACATAACGGGAATAAAACAAGACAGTTTTCAATATCATTGCTTAGACATTCAGGGAGCAGAATTTATCCAAACACCGGGCCTTTCTATTGACTCACCCGGTATTTGACGAAGAATTACAAGAACTAACCAAACTAAAAATTGTTAGTGTCATTTGGGTTGGTGACACAATTTCTGTTTCAAACAATTGGCAACTCGCAACCGAAATTAAATGCTTCTCGGCTTGGAATCGCTTCTAACACAGTTCTTGATATTCAGGAAAAGGCTACAAAGGTTTCCTATGGGAGCAACATTCTCCATTAAAAATGAGCGCAATGTAAACAAATGATGAGAGTAAATAATAATTACCACGTTTCTCTTGTCTTTCATGAGCTTGTCTTTTACAGCTGAGGCTGAAATCAAAACAAAAAATTATTACTCGTGAAGACAAAAAAGTTTGCGTGCGGGGTATCCAAAATAATGGGAACAGCATTGAGTGTATTCAGCGTTGAGAATATAGCTCTACGTCACGCGACATTCACAAAACACCAAGCCTCATTGAGAATATACTGTGCCTGCGAGCAAATGGTCGGGAAAAATGTGCCTGCAATTAGAGCACTCGGAGTACAACAGAGGTGCCAGCAACTAGTGTATGATTATTTTTTGTGCTAGCGGTCGGCGCTTGCACGATTGCCCACGAGGCCACAGGAGGCCCAATCGCGTAGTATGGAAGCGTAGGTATACAGCGGTAATTTATGCTGCTGCTGTTGCCTAACTGCAGCATGAAGACGGCAGTAATAGTTCTTTGAATTGATGAAAAACGAAATTCATACCGTAAATGGTTGATTGTTTATCTCTGTGTCGATTCTCTTGCCCGGAACTAATTGATTCATCCTGCCGCTATGACAACATGTTACTACTCTGTTGCTGCTGTTGTACTGCAACGCAGGATTGTGTATATTTTGCTTTATTGTGCGTCTTTCCTCTGTCAAACTATCGGGTGTCCCAAAATGATGTACTATCGTTTGATTGCTCATATGTCCATAACCAATGAAAAGATTTTCAAAACTTTATTTCATTCGATTGCCGAAAGGCTAAATTGTATTGCAGGATGTTGATTGTGGCTTAGACCGATTTCTTCATGTCGAAAAGAAGATCGACAAACCTGCTCAAATTCAAGCCTTAGATGGCATGAAAAAGAAACGGCCTTCTTTCCCAGGCAACATTTTTGATTTGATGCAATAGGCTGAACTTATATGTTGTTCAGAGAATATATGTCGTTCAGAGAATACGATTTCAGTTAATTCTAAGTTTAGAAAATACGAATACGAGTTCAACCTTTTGTATAACATCTAAAATGTTGACTGGAAAAATAGGCCGTTCCTTTCTCAAGCCATCTTAGGCTTGAATTTGAGCAGGTTTATCGATCTTCTTTTCGACATGAAAACGCCGTGGTAAAACCGCCATCAACATCTTAAAATACAATTTAGCCTTTAGGCAATCAAATAAAACAAAGTTTTTGAAAATCGGTTCATTGGTTATGGACATGTAAGCAATCAAACAATAATACATCATTTTGGGACACCCGGTACTCTAAAGGTATTTGAGTACTATCAATCATTAGAAAAGCTTCAGTGTACTGCATTTTGAAATGTTTACGAGGTCACGGAAAGTAAGCATGAAGATTGTCGTCATGGAAATCGTAAAAAACTCCGAGTACTTATAATGTGATAATTCTAAGAAAAACTTTCACTACTGGCTCAAATTCTTAGTTTCTCATGAAATAATACGTCCGAACACAAAGCGAATTTAAAAATCGGGAACAAAGTCAAATGTTGGTGACTTTCTAAAAGGTGCAAGTTCTTTTCGACTCACTTGGTACTGATGGAGCTGGTACCGAAATTCACATAAGTTATTGAAGATGATAGCGTGAGATATCTCCGAACGATTTCAATGATAAATTCAACGCTGGGCTCAAATTTGATTCCCCTATTTTGGATACCCGTTAAGAGAGATGTTCACGCGAGAATCCTACCGGGCGTCCCAAACAAGTATACAGATCTGGTTGGCTCCAGTGATGTGAAATTAGCTTTTATCAATTGCTAATCATTCTCAAAATGTTCCTCAATAGTTAAAGGGTCTGTTTTATCCAGCATGCCTTGCACGTGCCGTCTCTTGGTGGACCTTTGTTGTCTTGTCGCCATTTTTATGGGCCAGGAAAATGGCAACAACAAAGGTCCACCAAGAGACGGCACGTGCAAGGCATGCTGGATGAAACAGACCCTTTAACTTGAACCTCTCGCTATTTTGGTATTGGTACCTTGAGAGCAGAAACATTAATCTCGAAAGCTCAAATTTGCATCTAATTTTGTTTCGGGAATTTGATTTGGCCAAAACGCCAAAGCTCTGGTTTCGAGGTGAACGCAATTTGAGCTTTCACGATCACTATTTCTGCTGTCAAAGCACCAATACCAACAAACGAAGTGCCTTTGTTCAAGTTAACTATCAAGGAACGTCTTTGAGAGAGATTAGCTGAGCCGTTATTGATTAAAGCTATGTTCACATTGCTGGACTCAACCAAATCTGTGTAATTTCTTTTGGGACGCCAGGTATTCTGATGTAAAGAGCTAGGAGTGAATTAGGAAGCACGCTGAAATATGAAATCACATCACTTACATAAAAGAGATTGCATGTTGAGTGACGCTTTCTCTTCTCGTTTATCTTTCAAAGTCATGAAAAAGATTAAAATCAAGTCAAAGCAACGGTAGCTTATCGATTATTACACATTTTATCTGTTTCATTCAGCTTAAATAATTCTATTAACAGGGTTACAGAAATAAGAACCCACTTAGTATAGTTTAGAACATAGAAATGGTTTAAAACTTGCCATTTAAGTGTACGAAAACAGGTCAGCAAAGATTAAAGGCAAACTATCCCCTTGATGAATGAAAGAAATCGATAATGATCTCTATTGAATATTCCACAAATTTATGCTAATTTCCTTTATTCAACGAAGGCAGGGTCATTCATGCGTAATTTTCATGGCCATGAAAATTATGCATGAATGATTTTGCTTTCTTTGGATGATGCAATTATCGAAGGGACAGTGTGCCTTTAACCTATTCATTTGATTTGATTTGATTTTTCTTTGAATACTTACACAGGAAATAGATTTCAGTTAGAAAGCCCGAATTAAAGGGGCTCCATCGTCAAAATGTAAACTAAACGATGATTTCTGCAATTTTTTGAAAGGTGATATCACATAGGATTTTCATATTTTTTCAAAATGACAGTTGCTGTTTGGACATAAATCATTGTACTTCACTAAGGAACAAACCAAACATTCATATCTTCTACGATTGCTCGGATATAAGTGGATTTTTNTTGGCCATAAATCATTGTACTTAACTCAGGAACAAACCAAACATTCATAACTTCAACGATTGCTCGGATATAAGTGGATTTTTAACGGTCACTTTTTGGTGGCTTGGGTGAAGCCACCAAACAAAATGCAGAGAACAATGGATAAACAATGGATAATCGGCGACACGTGCGACTTTATGGATTTGTTTATTGTTTGGCGACGGAGCCCCTTTAAAACTAACCTTATACCTATATATAATATTTAGTTACAACTTATACGATTTTTTTGTTTCCATTAGTTTTGAGTTTACATTTAGGTGGGTAATCCTTGCAGCATGAGAGCTCCATAGTCTGGTTTTAGGTAAAAAAGAAATGACTTTGCTCAGCAAGCACTGTTTAAGAACAAAGCTATCCAGTAAATAAGTATTGTTTTCAAGGGATCTTGTATTTCAAAACGAATTTAACAAAAAATATGTTATGCTATGACAACAATTTACCGGTCATTAAATCTCCTCACAAACTAAGATGACCTTTAAGGATAGGAGCCTCTCCCTACTAAATTCGTAGAATAAGTTTGAATACTTTGTTATAAGCAACGTTATTACAAGTACATTTTGCAGAGTTTAATTGGATGTATTCTAATAATTAAATTTAAGCTGACAGGACCTGAAACTTTTAAGAACGGTTTAAATGCTTTTACTGGATTTTAACTTGTCACGGATTGATCGAGTCTGTTAAGTATGGCATAAATGGCCATTATATACTTACCTTCAGAAAGAGCTCTTTGTGCGAAATAACAGATGGGCCAAAAAAGTAACCATTCGATGCAAAAATTCTGAACATTTTCCGATTGAAACATTTTGATAAATTTTGTATCGTATTAAATACAACACAAAATGCATCTCTGAGTAAAAATCAGTCCATTATCAGTTGTATTTACAGTGAAATAAGCTTTTACAAACAGATGATCGTCAAATCCACAAACAAAGCCAATCACCATCAAAAGCACAAATTTTCCGCACAAAGTCCCCAACACAAGACATTTCTTCGTTGCAAACCTTTCACTGCATTGTCACCACCTCGCATCGCATAATTTTGTACATTAACGTATTTCTTCAAGAGGACAGTTGATAATGAACTGATATTTACTCAATAAGTGCATTTCATTTTAAACTTGGTGCCATAATCAAAATGTTGCGTTCAGAAAGTTTCTCAGAAATCTATCTTGGGCGTTACTCTCTTTGGCACACATGGTCTAAATTCCACTTTGAATCAAATCCACAGCTGATACTCTGATGACACATAGACCGGGAAAAGGTGTGCAAAAGGTGTGCATTAGGCCATCCATCCCTTCAGATTTTCTGGTGAATTACATCAGTGGTTAGTAGCTCAGTATTACAGCTATTCTAGTGTTCCGTAAAACTTTAATGGTACGCTAAAACGTGTACATATGTGTTAAGATTACCATTTACATAGCATAGGGCTCAAATCTTTTATATCTTTAAAAAGGTCGGTGTAAAATCACATGGCATTTTTCTTTTAATTGAATGGCTTGAAAGGAACTTATGTTACTTTGCTGTAAATCTGCCGTGGACATTTTGTGATATCTTGATTTTTTTCAAAATGGCAGCAATTTAACTACTTTTGAAAAAATTCGTGGAAAATTTCTGAAGAAATGTAAATCATCGTAAATCATAAACTAAGAGAGGAAACATTATATAACCTTAAAGAAAACCATAGTTTATGAAGGTCTACGATATGGTGGCAAGCAGAAATCTGTAACTTTTCTAGTTTAGGATTTAGAAATTTGATGACGTCATAGCCTCAAATTTAATAAATGCTGCCATCTTGAAACTAAGGACGATATCAATATATCGCCACGGTAGATTTACAGCAAAAAACCCTAAGTTCCTTCCAAGCCATTCATTTCAAAGAAAACTGCAATATAATTTTACACCGACCTTTTTAAAGATTTGAGCCCTATGTTCATTTACATAGTTTGAATTAAAAGTTAATTGCAAGCTTAACGTACCCAAGAATCCTGATGTGCCCGATATTCTGCGGGCAAAAACTGTTGTAAGTATTGCCCCCTGAAAGGACAAGATTCAATGATTAAAACTCTATCTGGCGAGTAAGAGGTTACGGGGGCACAAACAGTAAAAATAGATACCTGAGCTCTGCCTGCCCAGTTGAATGGATCTGGCAGCGAATAGGGTGGTAAGCATGGCTCCCTGTGGCGCAAAACATGTTAACGTCAGTCATTTAAAAAGAAGAAGGAAAGTAGTTTGTTAGCTAAAGCTGAATTCACATCGGCAGCGTTTCATTTTCGCTGCAACACAAATAAGGCTCGTGACTGCCCGAGAATATCTCGCGTGCATTATAAATGTGTGGCATATTCGGGCAGCGTCAGAAAACGCGTCAAATATGAACTCAGCTGGGTATGTCATAAGGTAAGTAAGATGTATTGTAGTTAGCACAAGCGAGGGATACTGTACTTTGCAAAAAAAGTGAACGCTGCACATTACGACTTTTATAAGCCAATCGTCAGGTGTAAGACACCTTAATAGCTATATCCCCCCCTTTCTTATTTCGAAAAATGACGGCATATTTTCATTTGACCCTGGGTGAGTCACATGTCCACTATTTGAAAAATCGTACAGGATAAGCTATGCAACCAATTTGTAAAAATTTTAAACAATATGTTAGGTGCATTATCACCTCCTGAAATAAAGGATCAGTCAAAAGTTCTATTTCCTGATATGCCCAAAACAGCAAAAAATAGCCTGTTCACAATCATATCGATGCTAACTTTTTGATGTGTCCAGCGTGGATGGGAATAGCCTGTTCAAAGTTATATCGTATAAATCTCTTTATGTCCGGTGTAGATGGGGAAGCATAATAACATTACAGCAGTTTCTGTGCCATTAAGAAGCAATGCCTGAGCTAAGAAGAATATTACTTTAGTCTTTACCATTTTAATGGTTGAAAAATGGATCATATTCAGCCATCCATTCACAGTTTTTGGCAAGGCCCACAGAATATGGGTTTTGTTAATTCTTCATCTGAGCTTAAAGGGAATCTAAGCATGTAGAAGCATTTGATAAAAATAACCTTACCAAGACAATAGGCCGTAACACGTGCCGCACCATATTTGGGTAAGTGATCTATGTCAGCAGGAAATACTGGTCTCTGATAGGCTAGAATCTGACCGCAAGTGGCTTGAGCCACTTTTTTTTGCTTACATTCCCTTTACGATAATGCACTATAAATTATGAATGATTTCTCAAAGTGAAGGAATGGAGTTGTAATTTTCCAAATCGGTCTTGTAGCCTTTTTAGTAAGATATTTCAAAGAGCGAATAAATTTTTCAACTCTCACGGCACTGAGAAAATATTTAACAAATATCAAACTATATTAATGAAAATGATTTAACTTAGAAACTTTTCAATTTGTCAAATAAGTAACAAAAGAGCTCCCCGCCTTCAAAGTTCAGGCTCAAATGTATAACACAAGTTGCAAGCTAAACAACGGTCAAATCTGAATCCTTGCAACGGACCAAAGCCTTGCAAAATTTTATCAAAAGCCTTAGCCGAGGATAGGACATAAAAAATTGCTGAATGACCAAATATGATAAATTGTGATAAGCGGTGGTAGTGAATACATGGTCACTGAGAATTTTTTTCTTGAAGCAATATCACTCGCTTGTGCTTTCCTAAGCTGTTGCTTTGGAATATGTGTGTGTACGTATGAGTCACGTGTTTATAACTTTATCAAGTCAATAAGAAAAGAATTAAGAAGTGAACACTCTCATCACTGTCAAGAACTAAGGAGTGTGAGCACTCTCATCACAAAGCATTCATGAAGGCAAAACAGACAGCATTTAATTTCACAATGACAAATAACAGCGGGGAACTAAATTCTCCACAGTAATTAGCTCGAGACTGCTAACGCGACTAACTCGAAATGCAGTGAAAAAAGTAAGGACGTCAAATCTAACAGGTGGCGTAAATGGCTACAACATTTTCTTTGGACCGATTGGCTTTAAAGGAACTTCAGGTACTTTATTACACAGGGGTCTTTTATGCGTCAACAAGTTTCGAAGTTGTGACGTCATCAATCTTTGGATCGTAACCTTGAAAAGCGAGAAATATCTGTTTAACGTCATATTGTACGTTTTCGCAACGAAGATTTTTGAAGTTTTCAAAACTTTGCAAAAATTCTTTCTGAAAAAGAAAACCGCGCGGCCATTCTGACAGGGCTGGAAAAAGTATTTTACTTTCTGGGCCCATTGATAAGCAAGTGAACATCTACAAACTTTCTTTTTTGCAATCTCTGGGTTTTTGTTACTAGCTGCTAACCTTATTTGCTGGGTTTGCATGAAACAAATACTTTTATCACTAAATGTAAAGTAAATGAAAAACATAAAATTCTTCCACAAAAGTTTGATTTGATGAAAGTGATAATGTTTAGGTTACCATTTACATTACCATTCACAGTAAATGGCTTGCCAAGCAGTCATTTGAATATACGGCATAACTGATTGCACATTCATTTGAACTGACCGAGGAAATATAATGAACTGCTATTTTGCCAGTAAAAATTGACTATTATAAAATGATTGAATCCAATTTCAAATTTCATTTTTTCTTTCAATTTCTTTCTAACCCTTTTTCAATTTCTTTCTGCTATTTCTAAAACTTTCTGGGACCATTGGTGCTGTCGTACGCTATCTTTTCCATCCCTGCATTCTAAAAATATTCAAGACATCCAAAAAGAACACGGTATAGAGTTACGGCAAAGTATACAAAGCCCATTTCAAGCCACTCAAGCCAAACAAAGATGTTTACATGTATCCATTTACACCAGCTTCACAGAAGATTTACAACCTATGCTAGGTATTCTGTCGGGTAAAAGATCGGACGATACGCGTCAGCGAAGAAATTCTTTTGGAAGTTCGAAGAGAATTTAGCATTTTCGGTGAAAACATTTGTGAGAGCCTGCTCAAAAACTCTCGGGGCATAGGTCAGGTCTTTGGAAGAAAATTGAAAAAACAAAAGTCCAATACAAGATTCTTTGATGAGCCGTTTATTTCAGAGCAATAAATTGCATTTTAACTTTCAGATTGTTTTATCTATTCACGAGTAACCAAAAACGAGTTTCTTGCATCGCCTAGGGAAATATACCTATCCAATAATCTTGGCGAGATAATTTCCGGCCATGATCAGAGTGTGGGCAAGCATACTGCCACAAGATCTATTTATGAAAGGGTTTTCTCTTAATCATTAAACCATACAAAATCATTGGCTATGCGAGATGCAACTACGGTGCTGATTGGCACAGTTCCGTCTTCTCAAATGCATCCAGTCATATTAGTCTGCCTATACTTAAACATAAGAAATCCGATAGTCATAGCTTTGAAGGTGCATCTGAGTGGCTGAAATGAAACTGATCACATGGAACGCATCGTGTTTCGGTGGAACCTTTTTGTTTGCTAAGTGTGATTCTTGATCTTTTTCACGCGGGCCACATCATAGATGGCAAAGCAAGTCTGCTTTTCATGACTCAATGCCTTCAAAGGATATGTGTCCATGTAAGTACAGCGATTATGCTATTTTCACGTGATATTTCATGTGATCACTTTACCGTAGATTCTAAAATATAGCCAGGTCTAATGTAAGCAGACTGATGACTTACTTGCGGCTGCGATTCCAGAGCTGAACCCGAAGTCTCACAGCAGGCAGCCTCGTTGTGAAATTTAAATTCTAGTTTTTGCATGTATTCAGTTAAATTCTACCAATCACAGTGCGCTCCTCGGGCTCTTCATCAGCATCGTGTCAGCACATTTTGACAAGAGTGTATACGCAGCTGTACTTACATGGACACATTACCTTTAAAGTATGGAAGAAACTAGTTGTAAACCATTATCAATCAACAGGTAAGCCTTTTCAACTGATTGAAAAAGTATAAAAATACCTTCAACTTTCTCCTTGCGTTGAATTTCTTCAATCCATCAATCGTTTCTTGTCTGTGGAAGGTGTTTGCAACACGTTGCCTGTCCTATAAACAGAATCAATAAATCTACGTTAACAAGAGAAACAAACTCATCAACAGTAATATCGCTCCAAAGTTTTGAGGGTATAATTGAGTTGATTGCTTTCTCTTTTGTCAAGCAACTTTGGGTAAAAAGACGGGAAAATACCAAGGCCTGAGTCATCTATACAAAAAGGATACTTACTGAGATCCATGGATGTTTTAATGCCTCAGATGAACTGATTCTCCTCTTTGAATCTATTGTCAGCAACCTATTGATCAAGTCCTAAAATATAAGAAAACAAAAGCAATTACAACAATAACTTCAACAAAATGACGAAAATAACATTTCCCTTTAGCATCTGAAGGCTTCCTACATGCTGTTAAATAAAATAAAATCGATTGATCAAAAGCAAAGTGCAACTTCGTAAGAAAATGACGACAATAAATATATTTCTGTTCCTCACCTTATCTCTTTCGTTCATTTTGAATCATGCTATTTAAACATTAGGCCAAATACAAACTTATGGAAAGCTTAAACATAAGACTATCAATAGCTTGTTTTTCTACGATTATTGTGCCTGATGATGGTTACAGCCTGAACCAAAACGTCCCAGATGTAGCAGGCCTCTGGGCAATAATAAATAATATTTTGTAAATAACATGATTCAAGTCGAACGAAAGATGTAAACTAAGAAACAGAAATATGTTTACTGTCGTCATCCTTGTTTTGAGAATGTATAAAAAGTAGAGAATTAATACGAATGTTGAAGCTTGAACCAGGGCAAACCAAAAATCCAAAATTGATGTTGCTTGCAAACATGTCGAGAATTCTGCATCTTCAAAGCATTTAATAAATAATTTTGCTTTACTAAAATCAAATTGATCCTGACTACAGTGACTTACCTTTGCTTCTGAAGTGACAGTGTCCCATTCGGGTGAAGGATACTGAAAAAAGGAATCAGGCATAAAGTCACATTGATCAAACAACTGTCATCAGGGTGCAGTAACAAAACTGTAGGGCGCGCTGTACATATTTTGGGTACATGGGAAGTTCCGCACGGAAAGGTATCGAATTGCAAAATAGGTTCCAAATCTTTAAAAAGGTTGATGTAAAATTTAATGACTTATTTCTTTGAACCGAATGGCTTTAAAGAAACTTCAGCTGTTTTGCTTCAATTTTACCGTTGAACTTTTCCAGAATCTTCAATATTTTCAGATTCATAGTGTTTTTCTTCTTTTTCAAGAACTCAAGAAACTTTTTCAAAAAAATTAAAACCATCGTAATTTCTAAACCGTTTGACACAACATTTAAAATTTTCCAAGAAAACAACAGTTTACGAATGTCTACAATGTGGTATCCAGCAAAAGTCTATCACTCGTCCGGTTTATGATTTAGAAATTTGATGACGACACATCCTCTAATGAGTTAGAATATAAAGACGCTGTAATTTCCAAAAATGTTCAAAATTTCTGAAAAGTCCCATGGTAGAATTATAGGTAAGCAGCTAAAGTTTCTGTCAAGCCATTCAATTAGAAGAAATAGGTCATAGAATTTTACACCCACCTTTTTATGCCAATTTAAAGATTTGGAACCTATCCTTCGAATTGCATGATTTTGCTACAAAGAACCGTATCCATTTCCATATGAACGAATAGACCGTTTTTGAGAAATTGGTATAAGGTCGGTTAGGCATTTTCAAAAATTCGTATAAAGGACGAGTCTTCAGCTTGGGAGGTACGTTCCTGGCCAAAATGACAACAACAATTAACATAACCCTTTGACAAATGTAGAAAAAATGCAAATACAACACGAGAACCATTTCTCTAAAGACTCACTTGATTTTGACAATGTTTGAAAACAAAAGAATTGCTGTTTTTGAAGCAACCACTTATTTTGTTTTTCTCGTGCCATAAATCGGCCACCACTTGTCAGATTGACTCAAAAAAGGTCCAAAAACTCTAAATTGGAGCCTTTGCTATGCAACTGTGTAAGCACGGGACATTGAATTTACAGGCTCCTCCACAGCAGCAACACAAACGCTAGACGGGGTACAATTTTTTGGGATCGTAATCGTTTTGTAATCGTTCGTAGTGTACAGTTAGTTGCATGTAGGTTAACGTTATATGTCTTTATGTTTTTGGCCATGGGGTAGTCATTGTTTTTCGCTCCCCCTGGTATCGTTCCCGTAGTGTTGTATAGTAATTAGACAAGTATTGTAGATCGTAGAACTCATTGTAAACTTTTTAAATGAATGATATAAAAAAAAAAAAAAAAAAAATTTTGGGATGCCCTGTACATTTATAAACAGCTGACATTCTCAGCTTTCCTACCGGGTGTCCCAAAAAATGTATACGGATTTGGTTTACTTCAGCGATGTGAATTTAGTATCAATCAATGTCCAATCACTCTAAAAATATTCCTTGGTAGTTAACTTGAACATAGGTACCTCGTTTGTTGGTATTGGTTTTTTGAGAGCAGACATGTTAATCTTGAAAAGCTCAATTTTGCCTCTTCCTACAAACCAGAGCTTTAGCCTTTTGGCCTAAGCAAATGCTTATGGCACTGCGTATAAATCAACGATAGCCTTGATAAAATCTGAGCAATATTAAATCTTGTGTTATTCTGTTGTCCAGAAGTCACCCCCTAGTCACCCATTGGGCAGTTTCTTAATTTTTCATTAATTTCAGTTATTAATTTCACTGTGCTTCAGGAACTTGCTCAGGCCAAAGGGCCGAATCTCTGGTTTGCAGGTGGACGAAAAATTTGAACTTTAAAGATTAATATTTCTGCTCTCAAAGCACCAATACCAACAAACGAGGTATCTATGTTCAAGTTAACTATCGAGGAACATGTTGAGAGTGATTAGCCCTTGATTAAAGCTAAATTCACATCACTGGAATTAACCAAATCTGTCCCATACTTTTTTTGGGACACCCGGAATACTTTTTAACTTCCATGCTGATCAATCATCAACAAAAATTCACATCAGTTTGAATTGAAACAGTTCATCATCAATGGCTCACATAAAAAATGTAACATTTCTCAAACATGCCACAAAGCTTTAATCCGCAAAAATATTACTAATGATATATCAAAGTTTAGAGAATCTCATGCAGAAGATCAACAAATGTACAAGGTGTCCCAAAAATTGTGGCCTGTTTGCCTGAAGATGGCAACAAAACGGCAAAAGATTCTCACCAAAATTTTGCATGATATTGCTCTTCAGATGTTTAAATAAAGTTTGCTGCGATCCCCGTAAAAATCCGTTGAAAAATGATGGAGCTATGACCTTCAGAAGACGAAATTTGTCTGATGACTGAAACCAGCAGTCGTCTATTTTGTCTTACTATTTTGCAGTGATAAATAGCTCCATAGATGAAATGAAACAGGAGCCTCCAATGCCATAGCTCTCGTGAAACTTCTGATCATCATCAGACAGTTTTCAACTATTTCTGATCTCACAGAAACTATTCCTTACCTCACAAGAAGCTACTTATCACAGCAAAATAATAAGACAAAATGGCCGACCGGTGGCTTGAGTCATAAGGCAAATTTGGTCTCCTGAAGGTCATAGCTCCATCATTTTTCAACGGATTTTCATGGGGGTGGCAGCAAAATTTAATTGAATATCTGAAAAGCAATATCATGCACAATTTTTGTAAGAATCTTTTGCCGTTTTGTTGCTATCTTCCGGCAAACGGGACATAATTTTTTGGGACACCCTCTATATCATGAAATGTCCACATTTTCAGCATTCAGGTCTGCCGTGGGGGTATGGATTTTTTGCACAGCTTTGTTTACCATCTAGTAAGGTATATCTTGTGAAGGTGAAGTTGCAGTTTTTAGCGCCAAGCGCTGGAAGCGCAGAAGTAGAATAGGCCTAATCGAGTCCGCGACTCCTTGTTCCTTGTCATGACGCTCAAGTGGTGGGGCTCTACCGGGTATCGAACCCACTCCGCCTGACTGTTCTGGCTTCAAAGTCAGTGGATTACCCCACCACTCTTAATCGGGCGGTGCAACTCCAGCACGTCTTCCATAGGAGAGCCCCACAGGCACTGATCTAGTTGTTTTAAATTAATAAGAAGCTTACATCATAAGCACCGGCTTTGATCTGTGCATAAAGTCTGTGTTGATCTTCATCCCAAAATGGTGGATATCCAACTAACAAGATATACAGTATCACACCTATAAATGAAAGAAATATGATGTGAAAAACTTCACACACCAACTTTGAACCTTCCAAAAATCCCATACAACTTCTCTCTTTTTTCGTCAATCATTCAAAAACAAAAGCAAAAAACGCGCCAAGAACGCTTGCGAAAAGCTTTATTGACCATATAAATTGAATCCGAGCCCTAAATTTCTAACAAGTCTATTTGGCGAAGCTCAAGGCAACATCATCACTTCAAACACAATCTTGTATCTAAAGACCCATTGCTAACCATGATCCTTTGCGGCCCTCATGTCGACAACGAGGCAGTTTGTACTACAATAGCACGAGTTGCTTTTGTTGACACCTGAATTCAAAGCGACTAGCGATTGCTGACAAAGAAAATTCCCTCAACCAGTAATTAAAAACAAACAAAGGCGCACAAACTTTTCTGAAAGCCAGGTAGTTACGGCGCTCGTCGTGCATTCCAGGAAATGTTTTTAAGAGCAAACATGAGTATATATCAAACGGAGAAGGATATATCTACATATCTACCTGGGAATTTTATTTCTTTTATTCAGAAGCTGAGCAGTAAGTGTTTCTATTATACCAAAAAATAAGAGAACTGAATTTCCTCCCAATCGGCTATGCATCAAACGAATTAAATGTCTGAAGCAAATGTGTCGATACCCTTCCTCTTTCGATCTATGCTCATGTTTGCTCTTGAAAACAATTTCTGGACTGCAAAACGAGCCAGGTAGCTACCTGGGTTTCAGATAAACTTTTGCCGCTTTGTTTGTCTGTTTTGAATCAATGGTTGAGGGAATTTTCTTTGTCTGCGGTTGCTAATTGCTTTGAATTGCAGTGTCAATCAAAAGCAACTCATGCTATTGTCTTACAAAATCTGTCCTTGTTCATGTCCACTTTTCTATGATACGCGTATGAAAGTCATTCTGTCTTTCTTTTCAGTCGACGCGTCTATGATCATGGTTAGCTTCGGTTCTGTACAATGCGCATACTAACCGGTTTTGTGTCGTACAGGAAAATATAAAGCCTGATGTCTTAAAAGTACAGACCGGGCTTCCTTTCCTGTAAAACTACAAAACCGGTTAGTATGAGTTTTATTACCTGATAGCTTCTAGTTTTGACTCGTATCATTTAGTCAAACGCATGTTGTTAATCTTATGTCGCTTAAATTTATTGTAAATCTCACAGGTCTAAATCAGTTGCTGTGGTGACAAAACGCGTCCTTGTATCGTATTGTACAAGGCTACCACTAAACCAAATGAAAGGTGCCAATTAACCAATGTGATTGGCGGGATTCTTGCATCATCTCGTTTTTGAAACGTCAGTCAGGTAATTACTACTGTTGGAGTAACATCTCCTCCTACGCTGTTTATGATACTTCCTTGTCTCCAGCATGAAAATGGCTAAAACGTTCCAATATGCACTTTAACTCTGATCAAAATCCCAAGGAAAGGCGATTATCCTTAGCCCTGTTTGTGCAGAAAACTGAAAACAGAGAATTGACAGTGTCATTGACAATCCTGGATGGTGTCAACGATGTATTCGAAGCTTGTGGATATTCTGAGGGTTCAGATATCAATATGTTGTAACTTCTTCTGTATGGAAACAAAAATTTGCCCTTGGATGCCAACAAATTAATCTTAAATTTAACAATAAAGTACATTTCTGAAACAGAACGCTTTGGTAGAAAGTTACTGGAATTCCTGAATAGAGCACCCAAATCCCTTCTGTATGTGTCTGCTTTTAATAGTTATTTTTCTTTGTAATTATGCGGTGTCTTAAGGAAGCTTGCAACCAAAAGATAGATTTTATATTCCCTTTCTTGGTTCTAACCCTTTAAAATCTTGACTTGCAACTATTTGGCTGCAAGATGCATTAACTTGTGGCTCTGTTTGTCATTTTATTCATCTTGTTATGTTATGACCTCTGGGTAGACAAAATACTTTGCTCTTTGTGGTATCGTCTCCGTAGTGGGGTAGCGTTAGCTGTAGGTATAGTAAATTAGTAATCAGGTATTGTAAATTTTTGATGGAATATATATATAAAAAAATCCTGGATGTACTTCACTGGAACCTTCAATAAATTGTACCCATGCTGTTGTTAGATACCAGGGTAATTGACAATCATTTCACTTTATTTCATAAGAAAGCAATCGAAATTATCTCAACGCAATATCGTTTCAGGTATGGGATTGAAGACTAAAGAGACACAATCACTGAATAGTTCATCGACAGAGATCAAAGAAAAGAATCTCCCAACGCCAGAGTCCCTATTTTCTATGCGCGCGTGCCGTAAAAAGTGAGGGCATAAAGACTTCATTTTTCTCTCCATTTACTGCTTTCAATACTTCTAGAAGTCATACGAAAAAGTAAATATATTTTTGGAATGCATAAAGTCTCTACTTTATCCACGAGGATCCTCGTGGAGATTTTAAGACATGAAAAATCTGCGGCTGTGTTTCTTTAAATTCCATCCTTCATACAGGACTCGATTGAGATTGCGAAGATCAATTAACTTTTCAACCAGCAACTCGCAAGAATTTCGGGTGTAGTGCGTGCCCACAAATTTACCAATCGCCAGTACTGACAATCCTTCGAGGTCACCTATGACAAATGTGGCTACAAAATTTGGACTTCCTTAGACGCAAGAATGACCAACGCATTAATAAAATTCACACACAAAGCTCCCTCAGTACCTAACAAAAAAATGTGCGTTCCCTAACAAGATCAGAGTTGCTAAAATCAATGATATTCTACCACCATCGTTTCTCTTCAGAATCCACATAATCCCAGTTTAGCAAAGGTATTACTCTGTCACGCAACAACATTTATATTTCACAACTTCTAACGGGAAATGCGATGGCCAGAATTCCTTCTCTGTTCGGCTACCGTAAAATGCATTCTGCAGATCCCATAAATTGCAGGTTTGTAGATCCCTTGTGACAAAGGTCCCTTAATTACAAATTGAAGGGGATTATACACAGGCAAGTAGCCGTTGGTGCCAAATAATGTCACAATTACCAATTTGAAATAATGAATGACTATTCCGGCTTTGACATCTGTTCCTTGATGGTACAATTTTTCGGTTATGGGTCAAATTTTTTTTGTCTCTAAAAATCTATAAATTTGTAAACAATTACTAAAGCTTGCAATCCCATGGCAACCTAAAGTTTTATTGTTTAATGCTTGGGAGAGATAAAAAGAACTTTCGTTCTGTTCTGTGTGCATAGATCCTTGACGATTTGATCACCTGTTTTAGGCCCTCTTTGCGGAACAAGGACAAATAATGTTACAATAGGACCCGCTACTTCTTATTGACACGCAAAGCGATTTGAGATTGCAGACAAAGGGAATTCAATGCCCGGTTGGTCAAGTCATAAACAAAAACCAAGCTGAAAAATTGCTCTGAAACTCAGGTCGCTAGCTGGCTCGCTGTGCATTCCAGAAATGGTCTTTAAGAGCAAATATGAGCACATATCGAAAGAAGAAGGATATATCTAAGCTTCTACCTCCGGCACTTTATTTTTTTTGCACAGAAGTTGAGCAGTAAGTGTTTAATTACACCTAAAAAGTACGAGAATTGAATCACCTCCAATTTCACTTCTGCACCAAATAAATAAAATGCACGAGGCAGATGGTTAGATGTATCCTCCTTCGTTCGATATGTGCTCATGTTTGCTGTTAAAAATGATTTCTGGAACGCACAACGAGCGAGCTAGGTACCTGGGTTTCAAGGCAACTTCTGTGGCTTGCTCTGTTTTTGTTTATGACTTGACCAACCAGGCATGGAATTTCCTCTGTCTGCAATCACAATCGCTTTAACTCTAGGTGACAATAAAAAGTAGCGAATGCTATTGTAACATTAGCTGTCCTTGTTTCTTTGAGGCATTTTGCAACCAAGGATGTTGGCAAATTTGAATTTTCCTGTACTGTGAGTGCTCGTAAACATTGGGGAAAAATCGCAAACGTCTTCAGTTTTTCCGCTATCAAGTGGGCATAGGTTTCAGATCTTTAAATCGGCATAACAGGGTGGGTGTAAAATCCTATGACCTATTTCTTCTAGTTAAATGGCTTAAAAGAAACTTTAGCTAATTACCTGTAATTCTACCGTTAGACTTTTAGGAAATATTGAATATTTTTTTAAATTATAGCGTATTTTATATTCTAGCTCACTTGAGGATGTGATGTCATCAAATTTCTAAATCATAAAACAGAAGAGAGATAGGCCTTTGCTTGATACAATATTGTAGATATTCGTAAACCATGGTTTTCTTGGAAATTTTTTCATGTTGCGTCAAACACTTTAGAAATAACGATGGTTTTAAGTTTTTTGAAAATTTTCTTGAATTCTTAAAAAAGAAGAACAACATTCTAAATCTTAAAGAATGGAAGATCTTTGAAAAGTCCAACGGTAGAATTGCAGCAAAACAGCTGAAGTTTCTTTGAAACCATTCGGTTCAAAGAAATGGGTCATTGAATTTTACACCTTTTTCAAAGACTTTCATTCAAACCCATCCAGTACTCTAGGCATTACGATTTTTCGAATTGCCTGACACCTTTTTAGGCATACCAGGTACTTTATGCAGCTAAAATTGGCACAGATAACGGATACTGTAAAATGCAGCGCAAATCACATAGAACGCCAGTCCATTTAACTTACATGGCCGTTGTTGTTCCTCAAGGATCTTTCAATGGCCCTCGTGATGTTGTAAAAAAGATCGTGAAAAAAGAGATGACTCACCACATGCCCACATATCTACTGGTTTGCCATATGGCTCTTTTCGCAAGACTTCAGGAGAAAGGTAACCAGGCGTACCCGCAAATCCTACAAAAACAAATTAAGTCAAGAATACGAAGCTTACCTAATCATGAATATGCAATGTGACATTATAAATAGAGGGGGAGAAGAGATCTCCATCTATCATCCGATGGGGACGTGTCATTTTGCCAGACATTGGTAAGGTCTGCAGGGCAGGGGTAAGGTGGGTAGGCTGCGGTAAAATGGGTAGTGTTGATTGCTGGAAAACAGTACACCCTGAACTGATAAGACAGGATTTATTATGATAAGGAAGGTAGTTCGAGCGGTAGAAGCTGGAGGAAAAACGTGAATAAATATTATAGAAAAACGTTTAATTCTTTCGCCCTACCTTTTTCACCCCAAACATACTCATTTTACCCACAGTAGACTTTACACATAATTTCGCAATTTCTTCAAAATTTGAGTTTCATAATTCATTAAATTTAATGAAAGCATGGGCCATGTAACATTTCCTGTGATTTCTACACTTTTGCAAATTCTCTCTAGAACAGGGCCCGTAATTTCGCAAAAGATCTGAAATGGATACCCATAATTCTGCAAAATGTCCGAGAATGATACAAATAATTCTGCAACTTTTTCCAAAAAGCACCCCCGTACCATCAACACACTAAGATACCTATCAAACACTCTAAGGACAAGAAAACCGTTTCATGTCACCAACTGAAATTCGTATTGATTCGTATTGATTGACAATAATACAATGGCCAAAGCTCACTGGCGACTCCAGATCCCCCGAAAAGGTACAAAGTTTCAGGTGAACTCTTGAAAAATAACTGCATCCTGTTGCAGTCTCAGGACAAAACACCAGAACTGGTTGCGTGAACATATATTCAATGAGCAAATGAATTCCAATTTCCACGTGAAACTTTCAATATTTCATTTTAATAAAATTACCAATGAAACTGAAATAATTTTCATTCTCGTTTAGAAACAGCCTGGTTCTTGAACGGTGCAAATAGCAACAAATTCAAGTGACATAAAGAAGTGAAATTTTTTGAAAAATCATCAAAATTTGATTACAAAATAGATCTTGACAATACATTTGTGAACACTGGTGTCAAGAATTAAATTAATCTTAGAAATGTTGTAAAGTCTTGAGATTGCTTTGAATTTGTGGGAATTCATGCTGTTATAAGTCACCTGGTTTTGAAGCATACAGTAAGAACCCGCAAAATAGAAACCAGTTTTTTCAAAACAGCCTGTTTAGTTTCTTATTAAAAGGTCATTAACCTTGAAACAGGCTGAACTGTTTCTTATCATATGGCTAAGAAACCTGCACTGATTTCCGTTTAATTTGTCATGAAAACCTAGAGCAAACATTAGCGGACAGTATGTTCTCGTTACCTAGCATTTTCTCTAAATTTACTTGACGATAGCATACATGCCAAATTTATCATTATAGATAGAGATGCTTTTGCATGCAATATCTAAAAATATTGGGCACCTGAGTGTCACGAAGATTTTAAAATATGAATTTATTTGGGGTCCCTCTATAAGAAACCTTTCTAAAATCAGGCTGAGATGTTTCTTATATGAGGGCACCATTTCTCAAAAAAATCAGCCTGAGGTTTCTTATAAAGTGGCTTCTATTTTGCGGGTTCTTACTGTACTCCAAAATCACAGGAAATTATCTTAAGTTTGAATTTTTGATCCTGCAACGCCACTTAAAATGAATAACCTGAGTCAAAAGATGAGATCTCATAGATTTATAAATAGCCTATTGTATTTGATAATCCAGCTCGTGGCGAATGAAAGCAATGCTAAAGAAAACAATTGAGGGATTAGGTCTTTCTTTGTCCTATTTATAGACAAGCGCTATATATCTCAGGTCATTCACTTTAAATAAATCTACGTCCTTGACAAAACTCTTTATCATATAAAACTCGAAAGTTTATAAGAAATCGCACGGAATAGCTTTCTGGCTTAAAATGCACTATTTTGTAAATACTATCGCTCAAAACATGTTCTTTCATGCCCTTATTTCGTCTCCCAATAGAATAAAATAAAGATCATCCATTAAATATATTTGGTAATTAACACAAACACACAAACAAAATTTCAAGATTGGTAGCATAAGCAAGTTTTGGCGATTGTTAGAAAATTTCACTTTTTGTTGGATTGACTGGTACGTCTGTTAAAGGGGCATTCCTCGAAAATTAAATGCATGCAGAGATTCATACCGTCATCCCGATCGAGAAACAGATTATGTCAGCCCTTGGAAATCGTTTTCCTTTCGTCGATCACGCTTCTCAAACGCGAGATATGGAAGAAAACATATGGACGAATTTTAATTTCAATACCCTATCAATTTTATGCATCGTTCTCGGCGAACGAAGGTAGCATATTTTCGTTATTGTCCGTCGGTCGGTTATCGGCGAATCTTGATAGGCTCGCTGTGCGTCGCTCGTTAAATTGAGCTTGAATGCCCTGTTCTATTCGTTCATTCATGTGTCCACGGTGGACTACGCGCAAGAGAATTGATCGGCTTTACCGAGAATTCTCGTTTTCTGTCTCGGATGAGTTCTCGGTCCCTATTTTGAATAATATCTGTTTCGTTTTTGGCCCGTTTGAACTTTATTCAAGTTGGACAAACATTGGAAAATGTTTATAATGATAAGCATGTTCGTTTTAAAAGCAAACAACGCAGTTCAACGATATCCCCGGTTATTTTCTGCGGAATGCCCCTTTAAAGGGTCTGTTTCATCCAGCATGCCTTGCACGTGCCATCTCTTGGTTGGCCTTTGTTGCCGCCATTTTCATGGCCCATGAAAATGGCGGACAACAAAGGAACATCAACAGACGGCACGTGCAAGGAATGCTGGATGAAACAGACCCTTTAATGCACAACTTGTGAATCCAATAGCCCTCATCACTATTTGTAGCCCTTTCCAATAGGATGAATAAAGAGGGTATGAAAAACAAAACAATGGAAGTTTGTCAAAGGAAACCAACGCACATCAAGAAGTTAATCATGTATAAACGCACCATGCCACGAATACTTCTCTCCGTCAACTTCTACAGCTAGACCAAAATCAGCCAATTTCACAGCTGCACCCTTCTCTTTACTTGCAAGCAATAAATTTTCAGGCTAAAAAAAGAAAGTGGTTTTATCAGTACAATAAAAACAAAAAATTTGGTACAAAATTTAACAAAAGTGGAGCTTATAACGGGTGTCCCAGAAAAGTACTCCCGTTTGAAAAATCACCAAAATTTGATTACACAACCGATCTTAAATTTTCTTTTTTTCAAGTAGATCAAGGATCAAATTATTTTCTCAGTTATAGCAAATTTTGTAATTGGTTTAAAAATTAGGAAATTTAGCTGTTTAAAAATCACTGGTAATTGGCAGATCAAATTTTTATGCATGTAAGGTATAGGTTCTTCTACAAACTTTAGTTACTAGAGTTTAAATGCATGAACAATATCGGACCAGCTTATTCAAAGGAATTAATAATTAACGATCAGTAACAAAGCTCCTAGAACACTTTGATTAGCAAAGCTCTCCCTACTCGAAATCCCAAGAGTTAGAACTGAGACTTTTGGCAAGAGAGCAGTCCAATATGCTGCATCTCATAGCTGGAACTCTTTGCCTCTCCATATTAGACAATCTAAGGACAATAATAATCTTATTAAGGCCGTAAAGCCTATTTTGTGAACAAACATTTAATTTCAAATTTTCTATTTCTATTGAAGATACAATAATTTTTAGGATCTTTAATGTAATTATAACAGTTACTTCACCTTGACGTAGCTTTTGAAACTTGTAACTATAAATAGTAAGCGGCACAGAATATTTTACGATATAGGGGCAAATAATAAAATCTACTATTCATTCTCATTTTATTGTATCATAGTTTACATTACTTTCTGATATTTATGACCAAACTAGAAGCTTAATTTATAAACAGAAATTAATCTGGTAATCATAAGTGCTCTTGTAGCATGCTTCAAAACAAAGCAGCCCAAAGAAGTAGCCTCACTACATAAGGACCCTCTAGTTACGCTCATCTAATTGAGTTGAATTGTTGTTGTAGTTGTCGCTCCACTGAGGGCCTTATAACCATAGAGCTGTAAAACAGGACAAAAATGTCAATCTGCGACAAGTTTTTGTCGCAAACTCATGTGCTGATTAGAGTATGGCTTAGAGGAAGGCGCTTTTTGCATTGATAGCTAGAATGAACATTTATCGAAGTTCTGATAGCAAATTATATGGTACAGGAGTTCTGGAAAACCGTTTTTGTGGCGTTTTAAGATCAGTGGTTTTGAGAAAAAAGTAGCAGATTGATTTAGGCCCAATAGATCTTTTAGCTAAGATTCGAAAAAAGAATCCGAATCGAACGATAGCTTGATACATTTGTAGAATGTTCGAATGTATACAATAGTGATAGAAGCTCCAACGCCACATAATCGAACCTTGTGTAGAATAGCGAAAAGGTCTATTAGTAGAATCAGTAAGGAGATATTCCGTTTCTACAAGCGTTGGGGAATGAGTCTCTCCGTTGACTGAAGCGCCATCATCAATTCAAAGAGCACAGGGAAACGAGAGACTCATCGTCATAAGTCTACCAAAGAAGAGCCAAATTTGCGAACTTTGAAACCATTTACAAGATCAACTATACCTGGGAAAATAATTTGATCTTTAATCTACTTGACAAAAAAAGAAAGTAAGGTCATGCAATCAAATTTCGGTGACTCTTCAAAACAGGAGAAATGCTTCGGGAATTTTTATTGTTCAAATTTACCTTCTTCAATGTAACGTCTCGAATGCCTTTTTTGGAAGAATTGTTGATAAAGGCAGACTCAGTTACCATTCACCAAAGAAATCTACAGTTGCTAAATATGGAAATTTACAACACGAAAAATGATCTTAATCCTAAATTTATCGATGAAATCTTCGTCGAGAAAAAAATCCCCTATACGGGTGACCCAGAAAAAAGTGACCCAACGCAAACTGTCATAGAAACAAAATTAAGTGGCCGATTGAAGTATTTCAAACGTTGTTCTGTCCCTAAAAGACCAGCCTATATTATGAGTATTTTTCGCAATTTTTTTTGGGCAAGGGAATTTCCCGAATTAAGTATTTTGAGGAAAAGGGCATGCTTGAAATTCTCAAAAAGTCATCAAAAACAGGCGATCGATTTGAAGGCACTTCAGATCTTAAAAAAAAGAGAAGCGTGTTTCATTCTGCCTGAGAATATTTTTAAGTACCTACGGACTATAAACTTGCTCTGAAGGCTTCCGACTGGGTTACCTATTCCCAGGTTGAAATGAAACACGCTCCTTGTTGTTTTGAAGATTTGAAATGGCTGTAAATTGATCCCATGTTTTTGACGACTTTTTGAGGACTTCAGGCATGCTCTTTTCCTCGAAATCCTTAATTCTGGAAATTTACCGTGCCGAAAAAAATTTCGAAAAATACTCAAAGCATCAGCTAGTCTTTTAGCGACAGAATAACGTTTAAAGCATTTCAATCGGCCACTTACTTAATTTTCTGTAACAGATTGCGTTGGGTCACTTCTTTCTGGGTCACCCGGTAGACTGAGAGGCATTGACAACTTGTCAGTACCGATTCCACGAACAAATACTTATGGTATAGAGACAGTCAGGTACGCTGGACACAAACTCTGGCATTCGTTGCCACTAGAACTAAAAGAGTCTCATACCTTGACAGAATTTAAGCGGAACATAAAAAGCATCAATTTAGGAATTGCAACTGTAGATTGTGTAAGAGATTTGTAAATAATTTAGGATTTGTACAGATATTTATTTATTTGTATAGTTAAGATGTAAATAGGATTCTTTAATTTCGAGTTTTCGTTTTTGTTGATGGTTGGCTTTATTTAGCTTCAAGTAGTTAACCGTAAATACCGTAAACCTCTACAATTCAACCGTAAATAAATAAATAATTATTATTATTGCCTATTCATGCTAATTTCCTGCAATTTTACGCATCTTCCTCTCTCTCCCGGTTGCGTCAGTTCAATTCGCATTAATTCAATGTACGTTAATTTCTAGCAGTATTTAAATTATCTAAATCGGTGCCAATCCATGTAAGAAACCTACAGTTGCTCATGATTGAAATTTATAAAACAAAATGCGGTCTGAATCCACCATTCATGAATGATATTTTCATGCAACGAAATATTAGGTACTGCCTAAGGCATGGTAATGACGCTCAACTGCCAAAAGTACGAACTACGGCCTTTGGAGTTGAGTCCATTACTTACCTTGGAAATAAACTGTGGCNNAATTGCAACTGTAGATTGTGTAAGAGATTTGTAAATAATTTAGGATTTGTACAGATATTTATTTATTTGTATAGTTAAGATGTAAATAGGATTCTTTAATTTCGAGTTTTCGTTTTTGTTGATGGTTGGCTTTATTTAGCTTCAAGTAGTTAACCGTAAATACCGTAAACCTCTACAATTCAACCGTAAATAAATAAATAATTATTATTATTGCCTATTCATGCTAATTTCCTGCAATTTTACGCATCTTCCTCTCTCTCCCGGTTGCGTCAGTTCAATTCGCATTAATTCAATGTACGTCAATTTCTAGCAGTATTTAAAAACCGGTCCCCGTTTGAAAGGCCAGTGCTCCCTGGACATCAAAACAACAACAATATCAGCAAATATATTATTTAAAGGCAGTCCGTCCCCTATGATGGATGAAAACAAAATCGATAAAGATCTCTATTGTATATTCCAGAAGTTTGCGCTAATTTGCTTTATCTAAAAAAATCAGGGTCATAGAGACTCGGTGATGCATGACTTTCATGGCCATGAAACTAGGCAGTAACTAAACTCAGAACAATTGGAGACAGCCTGCCTTTAACAGTGAATGTTCAATTAAAACTGGCCACTCCGTTCTGAAATTATGAGGGACTTTCTAGAGAAAACCCATTCAAGAAACCTCCCAAACAGGCCTACAATCATAATCAAATTTGTTTACCATTCATGCCTTACAGCAATGACTTGAACACATTTTTACAAACAACTTTATCCTCTTGGGGGAACGATATCGCTCTGCAAATTTTTTCCACTGCTAGGGATGCCAATTTCATCCTCCCAAAGGGAAAACACAAACTAAAGCATGCACAAGTCACTGCTTTGAGGAAAGAGTATCAGGGAAAATTGAAACTGATTTTATGCCATTTTTGAAGGAACGGAGTGGCTGATTTCAGACACACGTGCCTCTCAAGAGTTTAAACACGTAGCTGCTTTAATATACAGACAAAGTCTCTCACCTTTAGATCTCTGTGCACGACGCTGCTATGATGGCAATGTTGAACACTTTCTAAAATCTGTTGGATGCAGTGACTGTTGGAAAAAAAGGAAAACATCAATTAATGTGTCCCATTTTGCTGATTACGAAAGGAAGGTCCAAAAGTACCTTAGTCTGTCGCTAAGAAATGTTCAATAACAATTGAGGAAAGCATAGGGCTCAAATCTTTCAAACCTTTGAAAAGGTGGGTGTAAAATTTTATGACAGTTACCGTTGAATTGAATGGCTTGAAAGGAAGTTATGGTACGTTGCTGTAACTCTGCCGCGAAAATTTTTTGATATCTTGAGTTTTTTCAAAATAGCGGCAATTTAGTTATTTTTCAAAAAATTCATGGACAATTTGAAAAAAATTGAAATCATCGTAAATCCTAAACCAATGCAGGAAAAATTATATAACCTTCAAGAAAACCATAGTTTATGAAGGTCTACAATATGGTGGCAAGCCGAAATCAGTATCGTTTCTGGTTTAGAGTTTATAAATTTGATGACGTCATAGCATAAAATTTAATGAATGTTGCCATTTTGAAACTTATCAAGATATTGATAACTTTCCAAGGCAGATTTGCAACAAAAACCCTAAGTTCCTTCCAAGACATTTAATTAAAAGAAAACAGTAATATTTTTACACCGACCTTATAAAATATTTAAACTCTATTTTATTGAGGACAAGCCATGATAAATCGTAAACTCGGGTGAATTTGAAGATTGATTATTCAATCTTTAGTTAAAATCTCAGATTTCTTGGCCGCCTACAACTCGTGCTATAAACCATTTCTTGAAAATTCTTAGTCGGGAAACAACCCAAATCAATTGTAAAACATAGAACAGATTTTCTAGAGACAGAGTCGGACAAGTCAATAACATTCATCATAAAACTGTAAAGACAGATTACAAGGAATAAAATTGAAGAATACAGAAGGCGGAAAATCATCAAGAAATATGCGTTTGAAGATCCAATTCTAATCAACAATTTAAATCGTAGGACGCTGTGTATCTTCGTAAATGCCCCATTGATTGCCAATACTTATTCACTGTCGTTATTCACTGGCATTTTCTGTACATTTTCTGTAAACAATGGCAGAACAGAAACTGCGAAAAATGTTGCCATAATGTCATTTGATATGAGAACTGTATTCATATACCGGCTGTCCAAAGAAATGCAACAGGTTTGAAAAAATGATCATGCAATCTGCTTCAAACTCATCATCAAATAATTATCTCTATTTAAATCTGCAAAGATTAGCTTAAATTTAAACACATTTTTCCAGTACTTTTAGTAACTTGGTTGTAACAGTTAAATATTGGAAAGCTTCTGCCAGCAAAAGAAACTGGGAAAAATATAACGCAAGTTCCCGCTCTGTTGTAAAAGCTTGAATATCTTTCACACGAAAGCACAGTTAAAAGGAAAGTTCAAAGGAGCTCTGTCACGCAGGTGATCGGTTTAGAGAACAAAGCTCAGACAAAGGAAAGGAGCTAGAGCCCAGACTCTTTGAATTTTTCCCATGATAAGAGTTCAGTTCAATTCGAAACGATCTCTTTTCCAATTCTTTTCTGTTAATCCTGCCATACAAATCTTTAATCCCCTTATACAATCTTCAGCCAATTATGAATGAGACAGATTGCCATTAAGATCAGTGTCACAACTAGAAACACTTCTTGAGTCATCAAGTTCAAGAAGGTAATTTCCTTTCGAATCAAAGATCACTAATCCATATTTACAACTAATTAATTACCATAACTAAATGAAGTCATGAAATTAAATGATGATCATAGGGAACGAGTGTCTGCAAGCAACGGAAGCCTGAAGCAACGGAATGGAATCATTAAATTGTGGAACGAAAAAACGGAGTTCTGAAGCGGGGGCACTAATTGGATGGCTATTTTTGGGAGGAGACGTAGAGCAAAGGCGGCCCCCATTTAACTCTTCAAAGAAAACTAGATCTGTGGCAACATGGACATGAGATGATTCAGTTGACATTTTCACCATGTCGGCTTGCAGCAGTAACCTTACAAAGACTCCTTTCATCCAAATGAGAACAAAGCCAGTCGTCTTAGGCCCGAACTCAATTTTAATATCGAAGATGTCACCTACGACGGTTTGGAGCTTCCCGCATAAAGAGAAACAACAATAAACAAAATCGGCTAGAAGATTTCATGTGACCATACTCTTGAGAAGTTTCAGTATTATTCTAATTTTGGCATTCATGGCACAAAATGTTTCAAGTTTCACGGCACAAAATGTGTTAAAGAATTCAAGAGCTACCAGGTTTCCCAAAAAAAAGTACTCCTGTTTGAAAAATCATTAAAATTCGATTACATAACCGATCTTCGATTTTTTTTTTGCCAAGTAGATCAAGGACCAAATCATTTTCCCAGACATAGCTGATATTGTAATTGGTTTAAAATTAGCAAATGTAGCTCTTTTTAGGGCTACCTCGTTTTGAATCATACTGCAAAAAGCACTGATGATTGCCAGATCAATTTCTTTGTGCATGTAAAACGTTTAGCTTGGTCATAAATGACAGAAATAAATGCACACTATTATTGGAGATTTCGATGACGATGAAAAATCTGAAAATTTTGACCGTTAGGCAAGATTGAGCATTTTGCTTAAAAAGTATAGCTCAAAATAAGGGTTTTCAACGTGTAATTTTTCTACCTTGCTGTATCAAAAGCAAACATGTGATCATCTATAAATATTTTTGGGTCTTTCACAAAACAAGTCAAAAAGAAAATTTGATCAAAGGTTTGATAATCAATTTTTGGTGATCTTCTAAACAAGAGTACTTTTTTTGGGACACCCGGTATTTTAAAAAGAGATTAGTCACTTGACTTGAAATGGGTATAAACAAACCTCGGCTGATTAACCCCATGAAAAGGACTGGCGGAAACCATAGAATGAACGAAGAACAACACAAATCAAATGGTCAATAAGATCCCTGTAGCCCGAACTGGATAGCACATTCCCTGGTAGGATTATCCGTAGCAGCACATCACCCATCGCTTCGTCTGGCACAATTAATGGGCGCGAGCGCACGAGCACCACTTGCAGGCACAAATACAACTCCACATTATTGCTAACAACTTTAAGGCCGACCTCTATTGCAGTAGTTTTGGTCGGCGACCGGCGCGCTTGCCTCTAGCGCATGCTCTATAGCAACAGAGCATGCGCACAAGGAGAGCGTGCTGGTCGCCGATTGAAACTACTGCAAGTGGAGGACAGCCTTTACTGTACTCAGAGTGTTTTGGTCGCAGGTACAATTTTCCCAATTATTTGCTCGCAGGCACATAAAATGTTTAATGAGGCCTGAGTTTTGTTCCACTGTTTTGTGCTCCCGTTCCAATGTGTTCCATAGTTTACAGATTACCACAGAGTAATATACCTTGCATCCGCTTCACTGTAATATTCTCTTGCAACGATGTCTTCAAATAATTCGCCACCAGTGACCCTATAATAATAAACAAAGGATTTTAATGAATGCTTAGCAGAATCATTTAGTCATATCTGGGAGATTACTGAAATTCAATTTGACCCAAGCATGAGATTAGTTCTCTTTCCTCTCATTAGCAAAATGAAAATATTAATTCTTTCATGAAGATATGATTCATGAATTAATTGTGCTCATTGATTGTGAATAAATCCTGCAGCGCATCAGCTTTTTAGTGAGACGGCAAGCAAGGCACAATCTACAAACATTGGTTCTTCAATAATACGGAGCATAGGATCAAAATCTTTAAAAAGGTTGGAATAAAATTCTATGACCTTTTTAAATTGAATGGTTCTAAAGAAGATTCAGATACTTTGCTACAGGGTGTCCCAAAAAAATACTCCTGTTTCAAAAATCATCAAAATTTGATTACACCGCTGATCTTCAATTTTCTTTTTTGTCAAGTAGATCATGGACGAAATTATTTTCCAAGAAATAGCTGATCTTGTAATTGGCTTTAAAATGAGCAAATTTAGCTTTTTCTAGTGCTACCTGGTTTTGAATCATACTGCAAAGGAGCACTGATGATTGCCAGATCAATTTCTTTGTGCATGTAAAGCTTCTAGTTTGGTCATAAATGACAGAAAGAAATGCACACTATCATTAGAGATTTCAGTGATGATAAAAAATCTGAAAAATTAGTGTTTTGTGTAAAACCTATAGCTCAAAATAAGGTTTTTTACGTGTAATTTTTCTATCTTGCTGCACCAAAAGCAAACATTTTATCCTCTATGAATATTTTTGGGTCTTTGACAAAACAACTCAAAAAGAAAATTTATCAAAGGTTTGATAATCAATTTTTGGTGACTTTTTTGGGACACCTGGTATAATTCTACTTTCAGAAATCTTGAATTGCTCTCGAAATCACAGCGTATTTCATATTCCAATTCATTTGCTGATGTGATTTCATCAGATTTCCAAACAGCAAACTAGAAGTGTAGAGCACTTGTGCTTGCTCCATACTGCAGACATTCATAAACGATATATGGATTTCTTGACAATATTCCATGGTATCTCCAATAGGTTTAGAAATTAGGATGGTTTTTGATTACAAAGTCCAACTTTGTAATCTAAGGGGGGGCTCCAGGTCAGTCAGAAAGTCAGAAAGTCAGAAAGAAAGAAAGAAAGAAAGAAAGTCCGTCACGCTCGTTAAAGCAATTGATTAACGTTTTATCTCTGCTAATTGGCCCNTTTCGTGGTGATTTGCGATTTAGCAATCGACCAATTGTAACCTGCTGTACGAGAGTTCGTACTAAACCCCCAAATCCTCCTGAAAACATTTTCTCTTTGTTCATTCATGTTGAATCTTTTAAAATTTGATCGACGTTTTTTAATCGTTTTCAATGTTTTCGAAAACGAACATTTTAAGAAACTTGCTCCTAGCTCTAAGAACTGAAAACGGAAAAATTTGCAAAAAGTCCTAGAATCTAATTCAGGCTTTCTGCTAAAGATTAAATCATAAATCTTCAAGATCGATCCAGTGTACGATTTATTGTGGCCAGCCAAACGTGCATAGTTTATTTTGGCGCACCCGGTAGAAGATTTCGTGTGACCATACTCTTGAGAAGTTTCAGTATTATTCTACTTTTGGCATTCATGGCACGAAATGTTTCAAGTTTCACGGCACAAAATGTGTTAAAGAATTCAAGAGCTACCAGGCTTCCCAAAAAAAAAGTACTCCCGTTTAAAAAATCATTAAAATTTGATTACATAACCGATCTTCAATTTTCTTTTTTGCCAAGTAGATCAACGACCAAATCATTTTCCCATACATAGCTGATATTGTAATTGGTTTAAAATTAGCAAATTTAGCTCTTTTTAGGGCTACCTCGTTTTGAATCATACTGCAAAAAAGCACTGGTGATTGCCAGATCAATTTCTTTGTGCATGCAAAACTTTTAGTTTGGTCATAAATGACAGAAATAAATGCACACTATCATTGGAGATTTCGATGACGATGAAAAATCCGAAAATTTTGACTGTTAGGCAAGATTGAGCATTTTGCTTAAAAAGTATAGCTCAAAATAAGGGTTTTCAATGTGTAATTTTTCTACCTTGCTGTATCAAAAGCAAACATGTGATCATCTATGAATATTTTTGGGTCTTTGACAAAACAAGTCAAAAAGAAAATTTGATCAAAGGTTTGATAATCAATTTTGGTGATCTTTTAAACAGGAGTACTTTTTTGGGACACCCGGTATTTTAAAAAGAGATCTGTCACTTGACTTGAAATGGGTATAAACAAACCTCAGCTGATTAACTCTATGAAAAGGACTGGCGGAAACCATAGAATCAACGAAGAACAACACAAATCAAATGGTCAATAAGATTCCTGTAGCCCGAACTGGATAGCATATTCCCTGGTAGGACTATCCGTAGCAGCACATCACCCATCGTTTCGTCAGGCACAATTAATGGGCGCGAGCGCACGAGCACCACTTGCAGGCACAAATACAACTCCACATTATTGCTAACAACTTTAAGGCCGACCTCTATTGCAGTAGTTTTGGTCGGCGACCGGCGCGCTTGCCTCTAGCGCATGCAACAGAGCATGCGCACAAGGAGAGCGTGCTGGTCGCCGATTGAAACTACTGCAAGTGGAGGACAGCCTTTACTGTACTCAGAGTGTTTTGGTCGCAGGTACAATTTTCCCAATTATTTGCTCGCAGGCACATAAAATGTTTAATGAGGCCTGAGTTTTGTTCCACTGTTTTGTGCTCCCGTTCCTATGTGTTCCATAGTATACAGATTATCACAAAGTAATATACCTTGCATCCGCTTCACTGTAATATTCTCTTGCAACGATGTCTTCAAATAATTCGCCACCAGTGACCCTATAATAATAAACAAAAGATTTTAATGAATGCTTAGCAAATCATTTAGTTATATCTGGGAGATTACTTAAATTCAATTTTGACCCAAGTATGAGATTAGGTCTCTTTCCTCTCATTAGCAAAATGAAAATATCAATTTTTTCATGAAGATATGATTCATGAATTAATTGTGCTCATTGATTGTGAATAAATCCTACAGCGCATCAGCTTTTTAGTGAGACGGCAAGCAAGGCGCAATCTACAAAGCTGGGTTCTCCAATAATACGGAGCATAGGATCAAAATCTTTAAAAAGGTTGGAGTAAAATTCTATGACCTTTTTAAATTGAATGGTTTGAATGCTTTGCTACCGGGTGTCCCAAAAAAATACTCCTGTTTCAAAAATCATCAAAAGTTGATTACACCGCTGATCTTCAATTTTCTTTTTTTGTCAAGTAGATCATGGACGAAATTATTTTCCAAGAAATAGCTGATCTTGTAATTGGCTTTAAAATGAGCAAATTTAGCTTTTTCTAGTGCTACCTGGTTTTGAATCATACTGCAAAGGAGCACTGATGATTGCCAGATCAATTTCTTTGTGCATGTAAAGCTTCTAGTTTGGTCATAAATGACAGAAAGAAATGCACACTATCATTAGGGATTTCAGTGATGATAAAAAATCTGAAAATTTAGTATTTCGTTTAAAACTTATAGCTCAAAATAAGGTTTTTTAACGTGTAATTTTTCTATCTTGCTGCACCAAAAGCAAACATTTTATCCTCTATGAATATTTTTGGGTCTTTGACAAAACAACTCAAAGAGAAAATTTTATCAAAGGTTTGATAATCAATTTTTGGTGATTTTTTAAAAACAGGAGTACTTTTTTGGGACACCTGGTATAATGCTACTTTCAGAAATCTTGAATTGCTCTCGAAATCACAGCGTATTTCATATTCCAATTCATTTGCTGATGTGATTTCATCAGATTTCCAAACAGCAAACTAGAAGTGTAGAGCACTTATGCTTGATCCATACTGCAGACATTCATAAATTATATATGGATTTCTTGACACTATTCCATGTTATCTCCAATAGGTTTAGAAATTAGGATGGTTTTTAATTTGTGGAACTTATTTGAATTCTTAAAACAAGACAGAAAATCGTCTACTTCTGACATTGAGGATTTCTGAAAAGCCCAACAGTAAAATCACAGCAAACTAGCTGAGGTTTCTTTCAAGACATTCAAAATTGGAAGAAATTGGTCAAAGAATATTACACCAACCTTTTTAAAAATTTGGAATATACACTATTTCACGGGTGTTCTGGGATGTACCGTCTTTAGAGGCGTGTTTTTGCGACTGCTAGTCAATTTTGGTATCGATATTAATACGGGTTGATTCCGAAAGAAGTCTAGACGTTTGAAAGCCTGTAGATCTTAGATCAGATCATATTTGAATAACTAACATGTCAACTCAGATATGAAAATATGGTTTGTCAATATCGTTGCAATTGCTCTTAAGTTACAAGCGATCCTGTAAAAAATTTCCAGCTCAATATTTTTCAAAACAGGCATGAAATTCTTGATCAAATCTGCTAACAATCCAGCAGAACAAAGATGAAAAGGGCCGAACGAAAATGCCGGTAATTTTTTCCGCGCAAAGATCACCATTTTCATGTAAACAAGACCTGCAAAAAGTACTCTTTTAGCCTCGATGTGTTCTTTTTTAATATCGTATACGAGGCTTCTACAATATTGCAGATACTGAGGCCTGTCATTGAACGATCGAACGAACGCCGTACTGGAGCACTCACGATTGCCAAGGAGTTGTTTTTTTAATAAAAGATGCCTGTTCAAAACTTGCAGAAAACGGAGAAAGAAGTCATCCAATGAAACAAGGACAGATAATGTTACAATAGAACTCGCTACTTTTTATTGACACCTAGATACAAAGCAATTTGTGATTGCAGATAAAGGGAATTCCATGATCGGTTGGCCAAGACATAAACAAAAACAAAGCAAGCCGCAAAAATTGCCCTGAAACCCGGGTCGCTAGCTCCGCCGTTGTGCATTTCAGAAATGGTTTTAAAGAGCAAATATTAGCACATATCGAAAGAAGAAGGATATATCTAAACTTCTGCCTCGGGCATTTTATTTTTTTCGTACAGAAGCTGAGCGGTAAGTGTTTTGATTACACCTAAA
>REGL01000054.1:466751-482321 GCA_004194395.1 Aurelia aurita complex sp. Pacific
CAAAAGGTGCATCATAGTCATCTAACAAGACACGTAATGCTCGTTTGTGGATCTTATTGATCTTATCATTGGCACCTTTTCCACAGAACATCCAAATTAAGGGGCAGTATTTAAAGTTTGACTCAGTATATCTTGCTGACAGAATGTGCACTCCTTGCCGGGAATCGTTTTCGCTTTTTTCGCTTCTAACGACATTACAGCCCTGAAGAAGTCCTGCATGGCAAGACGAAATATTGGCAAAAAATAAATTCATCGTATTCGCTGTTGTTTTTTGTCGTATTGCGGTGTTTCTGCCTTTAACTTATTCAGTTTTTCGTCACCGCAAGCATCTTCGGATCCGACAATCGACGCTGGTATCGTGGCCTTTACTTTTTCAAATTATTTTATCGAAAGAGGACCATTTTCTACAGCCGTTTGTCAAAAGGGAGAGCTTGTTAAGCAGGTTGTTGTTTCATTGTTTGCAGGTGCATTTTTTAAGTTTGGGGTTTACTTTTCGCCGACCTTTTCTAAAGCCGGCTGTCATCTGGAGGGGAAGTCTAGAGCAGGGTGACAATTTTTTCAAGGAGTGCATGCCCCCTGTACTAATGAAAGTGAAGTATCCCTCATCACAGGCCAGGGACAGCCTCAACTATCACAGTTTCTTCACTCAACTCGCTGCCTACTCCTCCCTTCCACGGCCCGTGTATTTACTGGTCTACCCATGATTTATCAGACCATAGACGGAGAATGGTCGATGAATTGAACTATGAACTATCTCACAATTTCGAGACTAGACAAAGATATGACTATAAAGTATATTCAAAGCTGATAAAAAGTGGGGAGACAACATGTTACGAAACGTAGGAGCACGCCTCTGGAACAACCTCTCTCCTCCCTTGAAATCAACTTCTAACTCTAAAGCCTTTAGCAGTAAATATAAAGAAACCATAATTGCAAGTTATTAAACCAAATGACCAGTGCTACTTTTGCTTGTATTTTCCATGTTACTGAAGTTTGAGCATCATACATTATTTCATTTTTTCTATTGTTTTGTAAACGGCCCAAGACAGAAAAGCTTGCTTTTCTTGGGTCGTGTAGAATACCGAGGGGCATTTCACTCATTCGAAAAAGCGTACGAGATTTTTTCAGAACAAAAGGATTTTTTGGATTTTGGATGGATTTTTCTTGAAAACAAAAGGATTTTTGCCAAAGGTGTACGAGATTTTTTGGAGTGAAATGCCCCTCGTAGAATACAACTTTTTGATAAGAGTATATTGTATTAGGTTTTGTATTCTACAAAGAAAATTGAATTGAATGGAATTGAATTGAATTTGAGAGAGCAAACTGTACAGGTGTCATTAAAATATTCTGCGCCTGCGAGTAATTTGTTGGGTATAAAATGAGTAATGACATTTTGTGCAATGACACTCTGCGTACAGTAAAGGTGCCAGCAAGTAATGTGCAATGACATTTTGTGCCAGCGATTGGCACATCAATGAGGACTATTGCCATTGTATCACAACCTCCTCTCGATATGCTTGTCATCGCTACAAGCGGTGCAATCACCTTCGTTGGCCAAAAACGTCCAGTAGATTATTTTCAAAGAGACAGCTTCACTAATGCTGTTTATGTTGCTGGCTCCTGATTATTTGTCGTCAGCATAGCTTCCAAATCTTTAACTCGGCGTAAAAAGGTGGGTGTAAAATTCTGTCATCTATTTCTTCTGACTGAGTGGCTTGAAACAAACTTTAGTTACTTATCTTTAGTTCTACCGTTGGACTTTTCAGAAGTTTTCAATATTTTTCTAAATTTCAGCATATGTTACATTTTAACTCATTTGAGGGTGTGATGTCATCAAATTTCTAAACCAGAACAGTGACAGACTTTTGCTCGATACCATCTTCGAACTTATTTCATGTTGCTTCAAATAGTTTAAAAATTACGATGGTTTTAAGTTTTTTTGAAAATTTTTCTTGAATTCTCGAAAAGGAAGAAAAACACTCTAATTCTGAAAATATTGAAGATTTCAGAAAAGTCTAACGGTAGAATTATAGAGAAATAGCTGGAGTTTCTTCGAAATCATTCAGTTCAAAGAAATAAGTAACTGAATTTTACACCAGCCTTTTTAAAGATTTGGAACCTATGCTTTTGTCGTCGATATTCACAAGACTGACAGTGGTGAACGAATTCTGTGCTCGACGAATTTGAATCTGAAAATACCATCACTCAAAATAAAAACAGGGCAGAAATCTTTCTACCACAGAGGAACCACCATTTGGAACAGCCTACGGATAAAGCTAGCAAATCAGCTCCCTCTCTGGTGCGTTCAAAAATCTGCTCTAAAAAGTCGGATTACGTAGCTTTCCTTTGTATCTTACTTTATTTCACTTCATTTCATAGGAATCATTGACTTTTGCAAATAACGTATTTTTGTACCTAATATTCTTTTTGTAGCTTTGTTTTTTAACAGGGCAGTTTGAAAACTATATATAATTCTGAAACCTATTCAGCCTGTATAAATATTTCAATAATGATGATGCATCAACCGAATCTGTCTACTGAAAATAGATCAGACTGTGCTATCTCGTCTGTGCATTCTTTACAGGCAAAGGCCTTTTCTGTCTCTCGGCGTGGGCTATTGCAATGTGCTACTATCAAAAGCGGTTGATTGCAATGTGCAAATGAAAACATACACGTATGATCAAAAGATAAACCAATTTTACTGCCGATATCACAGACTTTAGAAACCGGGAAGGCAACGCAAGTCAGGTAGAGCCAGAATGTCATCTTTCTATCTTGCAAAGCCAGCATCGCTTCCTTTACACTGTTTTGTACATATGATTCAAAAGTTCAGGAGGAAAAATCCTCCATTTAAAAAACAACAATTAAAGTGAGCGAGTTTTACTTTAGAGGCTTTGTGTTATTTTTCCCAGGTAGCATCAACTTTGCCTGTAGGTAGCACGTAAAGTCCACACTATACTGTAAGTCCCCGCGTATAAGAAACTCAAATTTTCAAATTAGGCCATCTGGTTTCTTATATGCAAGAAAATATTTTCAAATGAGGCTGGCAGATTTCGTACATGTCCATTAAGAAACTTTCTCTTACATGATGCTTCGTTGTCAAAAACCACATTTAAATTCAAGGATCACGCTGCATAGTAAACAAGGATGCCCCAAGAAATGATTACGGATGAAGCAAATATGAAATACTGTACAGGGTGTCCCAAAAACATGTGCGCCGTTTGAGTGGCTGCTGCGGAGCAGCCATAAATCCAATTTTTCCGAACTTAAGATTGTTAATAGAAGAGACTTCAACCTAAAGTTTGACACCGAGTTTGAATAAATCTGATAAATAGCTGATGATTTATGGAGCAAGAAAGTCAAAATCATTGGCTGCCTCAAAAGCAGAGGATGCATTATTCTCCATTATGCTAAAGTCAAAGAGATCGATTAAAAAACAAACCTAGCCCAGTTTTCTGATGTTCACAAGTGAAACAGATAGTTATGAATTGGATTTTGTGATAACCAAGAATATTAAACATAGCTACGGTTGCTAGAAATGGTGATGTGCAACACAAATGCTGCAGGCCATGACATGCGGTCATCAGTTATTTTGCTTCTCAGATGTGATGAAGTCGCTTTAAACCAATAATATTGCGTTCAGCAGGCTGCCTGGTCAATATCCTTGAGTTATGTGGTCATAAATTACTCACAAATGAATTTCCTGACATAACTGCAAAGCTTAAGTCCATTTGATGCTACAAATTCAAGTTATAAGGTTAAGTACGGAAATAAAATCCTCTGGTTTTGAAACAACCACTGATTTTGACTTTCTTTCTCAATAAATCAGCAACCACTTTTCAGATTTACTCAAACTTGGTGCCAAACTCTAAGTTGAAATCTTGTCTATTCAAAATTTGAAAAATGGCTGAAGTAGGATTTATGGCTCCTGCACAGTAGCCATTCAAACAGCGTACATGTTTTTTTGGGACACCCTGTATATCTAGACGTTGAGCAGATTTTACAAATTTTGGTACTGGAGCTACACAGAAAGACGGCAATGTAGTTGAGTATTTCTTCAACTTCACATCATTTATAAGAAACTAGAAATAATCAGGCTGCCTGGTTTCTTATAAAGGACAAACTATTCTCTATGATGGCAGGCTGTAGTTTCTTATATGCCCATTTATTATATGCAGGGACCAACAGTATTGCTATCAAATCAAGACTTCCCAGTTCTTTGATTTCCTGACTTTATTACGTCATGCCTAAAACAGACTGCCGTTTCTCTTCGTGCTGTTTCTCTTGCATTGCTAATAGCCTCTTAGACCAGCTTTCTCTTAAGGCAATATGAATCAAGCTAGTTCACTGCGCTTATCTGAATTTTTCTCACTGCTAATGCTATCAAATCAAAACTTCTCCGACTGTAAAAGTTTCCTAATGATCCGATTTTCTGGTAGGAGCCTGCTGTATCTTCTTTCGTGTTGTTTGCCTTTCCTGGATAAGACCCTGTTGTATCAATTTTCTCTATAGGCAACGCGTATCCAGTCAGTGTATTGCTCATAAATGAAGGCTCACTACGCAGGAGTTTATTACATTTTGCAAAAAACTGACTGTTTCTCTTTGATCTGTTTTTCATCAAATCAAAACTTCCCTGACTGTAGAAATTTCCTTATGACCCAAGTTTCTGCCAGGAGCCTTATTACATCTGATTGCTGTATCTTCTGTCGTGTTGTTTGCCTTTCCTTTTAGAGCTTCTAAAACCAGCATTGTTTGTAGGAACACGCATCTGAAAGTCTGTCACTGATATTACTATCAGAGAAAAACGTTCTGACTGTAAGAGTTTCCTAATGACCCGACTTCAAGGCAGAGTCTTATTACGTGTAGCCTGGTATTATTTTTCATAATGTTCTCTCTGCATGGCTAGAGCCTGTTTCTTCAACGCACTCCCCAGGGATCACTCATTTTACGGCGAAATGCACATGTCCGAGGATGCTTCACTGTAGCAATCTAATTAAAACGGTATTGTCTGTTGCAATTTTCGAACGACCCAATTTCCAGGATGGGGTTTTAAGTGACTGCTGTATCTTTACTAACGATTTATTTGGATAGAAAGAACCTCTACATCAATTGCCTTCGTAGTATCACGAATCCACATATAGTTGGCAGCTGACGTTGAAAAAGCAAAACATTGCAATTTTTCTCCTCGGCGGTCAGTAAAACTAATGATTTATTGTTATCAATATCGACAACAATTTACAACAAAAATAACAATACAAAATAAAAACAAAATTTGTTGTATCTTCATATCAATTCTTTCTATTGGACCATTATTCCCAATTAGTCAAAACAATAGACCCACTTTGTTCTGGCCTGTGCTGAGCCTTATAAATTTTTTCTCATTTTTTGTTTTTCATGTTTAATTTTTTAACCACGGTAGCCCCGTCAGCCTGCAGAGACTGCTTTACAGGGGGCCGTGCAAAATACTACAAAGCAAATTTAAAACCCTATTTACAGTTAATCTTATTACTATACCATAAATTAATACAAAAAGACATGTTCCCAAATTTATCAAAAGAAAAATAAAAGAAAAACCAAAAACCCTCTACAAATTCTTTTTTAGCCTCTTTTTGAAGGTTAGAAGAGAGGGTGCATGTTTGACATCTGAACTTAATTGGTTCCAGATCCTAGGCCCACGAAACGAAATAGACTTCTGCCCATTTGACGTTTTGAAGAAAGGAAGACGCAAGTCAGCTTCGGTATTTCTTAGTCTCATTGTGTTAAGAGCTGAATTTCATGCCTCATGCCTTGATTAACAGGGTTCTTATCAAAAGAAAGAGTGTAGTTAGTCTAAACATGGGTGGTTAGACGCCGCAGTTGTGTTTGATTCCTGCAGCTTTGTGCTTTGCGGAGGAAAGCATTATTTACTACGGAGGAGGAGGAGCTAGCGTCTCCCCCGCAGAACTATGAACATCATTCCTCCGCAGCAACATATTAGTAACACACCAGCATAGCAGTGTCTAACTATCCATGGTTTAAATATGATATATCCTGTCTATCTTGTATCACTTCAGATTTTCTCGTATTTGTTTTGTGTAATGACCAACGGGTAGATATATACCATTCTCCTTCCAGTTGCATCGGAATTGTAGTTTGTTTTTGTACATTTTTATGAGCATATAATCCCCCAAATTCAGTAGCTGAACTTATCATTTTCAACTTGACATGGTTTTGGTACTCTTTGAGCCACCAAAATTTGTACTTTGTAATGCAGTACAGCAATATTGAATATCAAAGATCAAAGGAGGAGGAATGTGATCTTTTTGCAAAGTTCAGTTCTATATCATATGAAACTTATCCGTTTCTATTTTGAACAGTTAAGTTGCCATGTATCTAATCTACACACAGGAAGACCTACCCATTCGCACTCAACAGAATTTGAACTTTTCTCAAAGTTTAATTCGATACTAATGCAAAACAATATTTCATATCTATTTTCAGCGTTCACGTTGTCAAGTATCTACTTACAGGAACACTTATTCGCGGCTCCGTCTTCCTCCATGACTTTATTGGCTAGAAAGGCAGCATGTGGTGACGGGGTCGTAACATAGCCGCCTAATTATTCAATACGTCCACCTTCGAATAAGTCCTCTTCGAACAAGAACGCAGCAAAAACTTCATTTTCACAGATAAACCCGGGGGGGGGGGTGGATTTACGCTATGTCTGTTGATCAAGTCTATATTGAAAGGGCTACCTCAGATTCAGACGTGAACTTCTATTTCATGAAAATTTACTATACCATTGTAAAGTAATAGGCGATTTTAATTGGAAGCCGCTTCTTGAAAAAACTTGAAAAAGCGCTGGGATAGTCAACCAGATTTAGTCTACCGGGTGAGTTAGAAAAACGAATCCCCGTTTGAAAGGTATCAAGACAATGATATCGGCAAATATATAGTTTAATGGTAGAAATGTTGAAATCTACTATGAAATTTACCTGACTGGAATCTGCCACTCCACTCTGAAATTATGAGGGATTTTCCCGAGAAAGCCTCTTCAAAAAACCTTTAAAACGTGCCCAAAATCATGAACAAATTTCCCTAACATTTCTGCCTTACAATGCTCTTACAGCAATGACTTATGGACGCTTTAGCACGTCCTATATTTTTAGGAGGGATGAAACAGTCCTCCCCCAGGTATCGAAGACCTATTCAGGGGGATTCCATTCTCCCAAGAGGACAAAATACATGAATTTATGTGAGTGTCATCATTTTTAGGAAGGAAAATTTGCTCATTGTTTTCATTCGTTTTTGCAGGTTTTTAGAAGTAGAAGGGGCTATCTGCAGAAGATCACCCACATCAACTGGAAGGAATGGCCGATTAAGGCCGGGTAAATTACTGAACTTAATTGAACATATTGGCAATAAAACATAAGACAGTTTTCAATATTATTGCTATGATATTCATGGAGCAGTGGCCTTCGAAGCAGGGATTCTTTTTTCTGACTCACCCGGTAGTTTTCCAACAATCACAACGAGCATGACTATCCTCCAAGGACATAAAACAAATGACGCGCATATCCTTGGTGAGAACAGCCGTTCTAACAGATACACTGCTCTCAGGAATCCATGAATTTGAATGNTTTAGGAAGGAATATTTGCTCATTGTTTTCATTCGTTTTTGCAGGTTTTTAGAAGTAGAAGGGGCTATCTGCAGAAGATCACCCACATCAACTGGAAGGAATGGCCGATTAAGGCCGGGTAAATTACTGAACTTAATTGAACATATTGGCAATAAAACATAAGACAGTTTTCAATATTATTGCTATGATATTCATGGAGCAGTGGCCTTCGAAGCAGGGATTCTTTTTTCTGACTCACCCGGTAGTTTTCCAACAATCACAACGAGCATGACTATCCTCCAAGGACATAAAACAAATGACGCGCATATCCTTGGTGAGAACAGCCGTTCTAACAGATACACTGCTCTCAGGAATCCATGAATTTGAATGGATGAAGCTAAAAATTGCGGCGTTTTTCTGTCAGAAGATTATCGATAATTTCACGCGTCTACAATCTCGTGCTTTATCTTGGAAAACTTTGATCGATTTCAAGGCTTTCAAAACCAAGAAGATACGACTCACTTAGATTAGTTAGATAGACTGATGCACAATTACATCACCTGCAGACTATGAACATGTTTCTTTTATTTCTGTAAAGAACTAGGATTGCCTAGTATGGACCTGAAGGAGTTCTGCATGGCAGGACGAAATATCGGTAATATGTACAGGGTGTCCCAGAAAATTGTGCCCCGTTTGCCTGAAGATTGCGACAAAACGGCAAAAGATTCTCTCCAAACTTTTGCATGATGCTGCTCTTCAGATATCCAATTAAAGTTTGCTACCATCCCCATAAAAATCTGTTGAAAGACAATGGAGCAATGACCTTCAGAAGGCCAAATTGGAGTGATGACTGAAACCAACGGTCGGCCATTTTGCCCAACTATGTAGCAGCGATACCTGGCTCAAGCAAGGACTCAGACTCAATTTGAAGCATATCCAATGCAACTATGTCAAAAATAGGACAACTTAAGTTACAGCTCCTCCACAGCAACCGCCAAAATGGGTACAATTCTCGGGACACCATGTATAAGAAATTTCATATTTTTTATATTTCATATTCAATTCTTTTAAGGAGGGTTGCCCTTCAACAAGTTGGTTTTCAAGGGGCCTCAAATAAGAACATTAATTACAATCTAAGGCAACAAAGTAAAAGCTATTAATTAAATCAAGATAAATTAAATTAAACTATAAAAACCCTTATTTACACTATTCAAAACCTATGAACAATAATTTTCAAGATTTACAATGAAAACGAAAGAAAAAAAAGTTCTGCTTCTAAATAGCTTTTTTTGAAATTATACAGAGGGGTTGCCTACTTTGACTCGGCTGACAGGCTATTCCATTTAGCACCTCTATAAGAAAAACATTTCCGGTCATTTGTTGACCTTTTCATCGGTAACCTCAAGTAGAAACCGTATTACGAAGGCTATACGATGAGCAGAGCGAATTTCGGGTGAAGAGGTCACACAGGTATTGTGGAGCCAGCTCATTCAGGGACTTGAAGACCATTGATTCATTTGATTCTTAGAAAGAGCCCCTGAAGAGGTCTGTTAAGAAAAGGTATCAATCTCAGCTACAGATTTCAAAACCCCTCAAGATCTGCCGCTTCTGAAATTAATATCAATTTTGGAAGAACAGATTTGCCTGTTACTCATATGAAATTACAATTGGCTTAAAACTGATTGGCGTAAAGACGAATATGTGAAGGAAAACTGGCCTGTCTGTAATCTGACAAGAAACAAGATTTGATGTGGCAAGATAAAGCGTATATCTAATACAGTCAATGGCTCAATTCCCAGCTGCACTTTGTAAAAGCTGTACCAGGCGAGTAAAAAGAAAGCAATCCCCGCTTACAAGGTCACTGCTTCCTGGATATCAAGACAATGATATTGGCAAATATATTATTTAATGGTGGACATGTAGACTGATTACACGAGCGTTATCGCTACTGATAGACTGATGGACGCTACAACTACGACTCATATCCCTACGCTTCTAGAAACAGACATGGCCTAAATCACCTGCCATTTTTTTCTCAAAACCACTGACCCTAAAACGCCGCAAAAAGCGGTTTTCCTGAAGTGCTATACCGCAAAACAAGCTATCAGTACTTAGATGAATGTTTCTTCGAGCTACTGAAGCAAAAAACTCCTACCTACAAGTGATACTCTGCTTGGTAGGGATGCAAGAGATCTCCTAATTTCGCTCGATACTTCGAGATTTTGATCGTTACAGCCGTTCAATCGAACGTGTGTTTTGTTTCAATTTGGCGGAAAGTTTAAATTGGAGAAGAATCAGCCAATCCGATCAACTTATTTAAAGTCTTGCAATCTGATTGGTCGATTTTCAGTTAGTTTGATTATCAGTCCCACTTGCAGCGTAGTGCCGTCATCCAATTCAATGAACGAAGCGAAAATTGGGACTAAAGCAGTTAGTCTAGTGGACATGTTCAAATCCTGACTGAAATCGGCCAGTCTATTTTGAAATTATGAGGGATATTCCGACCGAGGAAAGCCTCTTCAAGAAACCTTCAAAACAGGCCTAAAATCCCGACAAAATTTTCTGCCTCACAGCAATGACTTTTAAATGATTTAGCAGGTGTAATCCCTTTGGGAGGATCAAAGTGTCATCCCTGGGGGCATAACAGCATTATTCAAGGTGACTTCATCCTCCCAAGGCGATAGCATGTACAGGGTGTCCCAAAAAATTGTGCCCCGTTTGCCTGAAGATTGCGGCAAAACGGCAAAAGATTCTCGCCAAACTTTTACATGATGTTGCTTAAGATGATCAAATAAAGTTTGCTACTATTCCCATAAAAATCCGTTGAAAAATGATGGAGCTATGACTTTTAGCAGACCAAATTTCCCCAATGACTGAAACCAGCGGTCGGCCATTTTGTCTTATTACTTTGCAGCGATAAATAGCTTCATGGATTGAAAATGAGACAGCAGCCTCCAATGTCATAGCTCTCGTGAAAATTCCGATAATTGTCAGAGAGTTCCACTATTTCTGACCTCACAGAAATTATTTCTTACCTCACGTGAAACTACTTACCATTGCAAAATGGTTAGACAAAATGGCCGACCGCTGGTTTCTGTCATCAGGCAAATTTGGTCTTCTGAAGGTCATAGCTCCATCAATTTTCAACGGATTTTTATGGGGATGGCAGCAAACTTTATTTGAACATCTGAAGAGCAACATCATATAAAATTTTGGCGAGAATCTTTTGCCGTTTTGTCCCAATCTTCAGGCAAACGGGGCACACATTTTTCTGGGACACCCTGTACTAAAACGTGTAAAATCATTGCTGTAATGGCCGTGTATGGCAGAAATATTGAATTTGGTCCTGATTTTGGGTGGGTTTTGAAGGTTTCATGAAGGGGGATTCTCGATGTAATCCCTCATAATTTCAGAACAGAGTGGCCAATCTCAGTCAGGTAAATTTTAAATGGATTTGAACATGATGTCATGGCAACAAAGCTAGCTATCTATCTATTTGGCGAGAATAAATAAACACAGCACCTGTTAAGACTTTGTTGTTCAGAAACAAGAAGCGCTTTGAGTTTTCTGGGATTATTNGGGTTAGACAAAATGGCCGACCGCTGGTTTCTGTCATCAGGCAAATTTGGTCTTCTGAAGGTCATAGCTCCATCAATTTTCAACGGATTTTTATGGGGATGGCAGCAAACTTTATTTGAACATCTGAAGAGCAACATCATATAAAATTTTGGCGAGAATCTTTTGCCGTTTTGTCCCAATCTTCAGGCAAACGGGGCACACATTTTTCTGGGACACCCTGTACTAAAACGTGTAAAATCATTGCTGTAATGGCCGTGTATGGCAGAAATATTGAATTTGGTCCTGATTTTGGGTGGGTTTTGAAGGTTTCATGAAGGGGGATTCTCGATGTAATCCCTCATAATTTCAGAACAGAGTGGCCAATCTCAGTCAGGTAAATTTTAAATGGATTTGAACATGATGTCATGGCAACAAAGCTAGCTATCTATCTATTTGGCGAGAATAAATAAACACAGCACCTGTTAAGACTTTGTTGTTCAGAAACAAGAAGCGCTTTGAGTTTTCTGGGATTATTTGGATTTCTCTAATAAAAACCAATTCTTAATGCACGTTTTTGTAAGAAACTTGAATCAGCCAATGGTACTAAAGTTCGTGATTTCGCATCAAATTTTCTACTTTTGGTGTCAAAAGTTTCTTAATTCTTTCAATCATCCTTTTGGATGCTTAAACTATGATGCAGCGTTTAAACTTAAACTACCACTGCTACAAATATGTTTTTCGACATCAACGAAAACATTTTGCAATAAAAAATTATCCTATTGGGCTCAAAACATAAACTTGCAATGAATCATAGTCGAGAATATGGTTGGGACGACATTTTGCCATAATATCCTTGAATTTAGCTTTTGACAGTCTCCTCACGCTTCTCGAACCTAGAGTTACCATGAGCGATAGGACACCAAGAGTGGTGTATCACTGTGAATGTTTAATCAGTAGCGAGCCACCTTAACCAATTGTTTTTTGTGTCTTTTCCTGATCGCTGTTTCATGATTGTGACATTTTCAGTAATTAGCCACCTTAAGTTAAGATCCCCCTTAACCGTAAACCTCCATATGATGTTTAAGGTGGATCTGTACTTAAGGTGGCTCACTACTGAAACTGTCAAAATCATGAAACAGCGATAAGGTGGTTCACTATCAAGTAAAAATAAGTTAAAACACACAAAAAAACAATTGGGTAAGGTGGTTCGCTACTGATAAAACTTTCACAGTGATACACACTCTTTTGTGTCCTATCGCTCATGGAGCTAATAGTAGCAAACCTGATACTCAAGGAATAACAGATACGTGATGATACAACATCTCTTTGATCCCAACAACGACAATTAAACATTAGAATTTTTGTCAAACAAGAACTTTTCTCCTAAGGGATTGTCTTGAGATGAACATTTTAGCGGCAGTGATCACGCCTTGTCTGCTTCATTCAAAATTCTTAGTTAGCTATTGCTTTCAAATGGTACGACCACTGATGCCTCTTTCCGTCCCATTTCTGATGCATTTTCAACCAATTTTACTCCAATGTGAACCAAGCATTACAGAGCAGAGCTAACTTGGAATCAACTCAAACATTTTTGTATCCAATGAAAATGCGTTACAGCAACTTAAAAAGCAACAACAAGGTCTTAAATTGAGGTCAAACTAATTTCGATGCTTTTATCTGTCCCATTTCTAATGCATTTTCAACAAATTTTACTCCCGTGTGAACCAAGCATTTAAAGAGCAGGGCTAACTTGGAATCAACTCAAACATTTTTGTATCCAATGAAAATGCGTTACAGCAACTTAAAAAGCAGCAACAAGGTCTTAAATTGAGGTCAAACTAATTTCGATGCTTTCATCTGTCACATTTCTAATGCATTTTCAACAAATTTTACTCCCGTGTGAACCAAGCATTTAAAGAGCAGGGCTAAGTTGCAATCAAATCAAAAGTTTTTGAATCCATCCAAATGCGTTACAAAATCTTCAAAAGCAACAAAATCAAACTGAGGTCAAACTAATTTCGACGCCCTTATCCATCGAATTTCTAACGCAAACTATAGTGTGAACGAAGTGTTATGAAGCACAGGTGTCGACTGGTTGGCATGATGAATTATTAAAAAAAACATCAAAATATCTTCTGATTCATAAGCAAAAAGGTGAGACATGCACATTCAGATTTNTTGAAATGGCCGTTCTCAGTACAGATGTTAACATCTTTGTTTGGTTTGGAGAAGAAATGAAGCTTGATGATAACAGTTTATTAAAAATATTCGAACATTTCATCATGAGCAAGCACACTGTTTTTCAGTGATACATGCATAACATTTGTTTCTTTCTGCCTCTGCGAAGGCGCACTTTGACCCGACCACGTGCCTGATTTACGTGATCTCAAGTGATTATGCCATTTTGAAGGAGACCCCTTTGCAGAAGATTGCAGTAGGAATACCTCCAGTTATACCTGGTTTTCAGTGGCACAATCGATTGTCATCACATCAAACGAGCACATACCTACATGGGCTGTAGAAAACGCGTTACGTTGTTCCTATATATGAGGTTTTATTCCTCCATGTGTCCCTATGCCCATGGAGGTTGTTATGCTGTCGCTCAAAATTCGCAGGACTCAGGGATACAAGGAAAACCAGGCAAAGGGAAACAGGGTGTCCTTTTCAGGGTGTACTATGGGTGTCGTTATCACCCATAGTACGTCGAACCAAGGGGTGCTTTCGCAGGTGAGCAAAACACACAATGAAAGAAAAGTGTAAGTATAATCAACTCATTGAATAAATGATTTGCACTGTGCTCAACGGTTGGACTTGCCCCAAGTCTATTTCGTCAAAAAAAATTTCGTCAAAAAAAAATTAAAGGGAAAAGTGAAAAGCGAAATATACTTTCCGGTAGACTTATTACAGTTGACAAAACAGACTTGGGGCAAGTCTACTCAACGGTCGAATTTAAACGCAATAGAGCCTTCTAGTTATTCTGCTAAAGAGTCTGGATCGAGCGCAATTTGTTTACTTGTTCTAGTAATTTCTGTCAAAAATGATAGATACTGCCCGGGTGCTGTCCTACCGATTTCTCAAGCATTTGGAATCAAAATGTAGTAATATATTGATAAATTAACTGTTTAACGCAATGCATCTCGGTAAAATAAGTCTTTGTTCCAGTTCATAACAGTCTTTGCATAACTGGACTACCAATGAACAAAAACAGCCTTCGTTTACATTTATTTTTGAACATATCACCTTTATTCTTTATTGATGGACTCTTCTATGGACAGCTGACTTCACATAAATCACGAAACTCAAGGGTTTGCTAATTTCTGAATAAGAAAACTGAATTCAATCAATGGCTCTTCAAAATAGTTCAAAAGCATTGATTTTGTAGGTTTCTCTTGACCCTTGATCAATTCGGAAACGTCATGACAAACTCCTTGAATTTTTTACTTGTGAGCCACTTAACTTCGGTTAATGCACACAGTTGCTTGAAGCATGAAACTCATAAAAGTTTTTTCCTCTCAGGTTTTACGATTAAGCTGGATCTGCACTTAAGGTGGCTCACTACCGTAAATTTCAAAATGACGAAACAGCGATAAGGTGGCTCACTACCAAGTAAAAATTAGACAAAAACACACAAAACGCGTGGCTCGCTACCAATAAAACTTTCACACAGTTGGTGTCCTATCGCTTAAAGGTTTCTTATAGAAAAGTACGTGTATTCAAGAGCCCCTCGTATAAAAAGGTGCCCTTGAAGTGTCATGCCCTCCCAAGTTTAAGATGCTTGCAGCCTTTATTTTGAGAAACTTTCAGCCAAGGGTGAAATTCTTAGTTTCTTACGACACGTGCATGGTTGCAAAAAGATTTTGCAACAGGCAAGAAACAGGAGGAGTCAAATTTAACTAAGATAAGATTTACACAGTTGCTAAGGGTAAAAATCCAAACCTAGGCCTCAAATTCTGACAGCTGCGACACTAACAAATAGAAAATACAAACACTGGCCATAGTCACTGGCGAATATGGAAATCCCATCTCGTATGAAAAGCAAGATTTCGGACGGTCGTGCAAACTATCATGTTGCTTATCAACATTGAACAGTCGTGGGTTCCATCTTCACACTATCTATTCACTATAACTTCGTGGTCTTAGAGAGCTTTTGTCACCCAGGGTGCTTTGCAGGCATATTGTAATGTTAGACTGTAGACTGAGTATATGTTCGTATTAGACTGATTATATGTTCGTATTAGACTGATTATATGTTCGTAGGTTATCGCTATTGATAGACTGATGGACGCTATAACTACGACTCATGGCCATACGCTTCCAGAAACGGACATGGCCTAAATCACCTGCTATTTTTGCTCAAAACCACCGACCCTAAAATGCCACAAAAAGTGGTTTTCCTGAAGTGCTACACTGCAAA
>REGL01000054.1:482377-499146 GCA_004194395.1 Aurelia aurita complex sp. Pacific
TCGTGGTCTTAGAGAGCTTTTGTCACCCAGGGTGCTTTGCAGGCATATTGTAATGTTAGACTGTAGACTGAGTATATGTTCGTATTAGACTGATTATATGTTCGTATTAGACTGATTATATGTTCGTAGGTTATCGCTATTGATAGACTGATGGACGCTATAACTACGACTCATGGCCATACGCTTCCAGAAACGGACATGGCCTAAATCACCTGCTATTTTTGCTCAAAACCACCGACCCTAAAATGCCACAAAAAGTGGTTTTCCTGAAGTGCTACACTGCAAAACAAGCTATCAGTACTTGGATGAATGTTTCTTCGAGCTATTAAAGCAAAAAACTCTCACCTATAAATGATACTTTGGGAGCGTAAGTTGAGGGTTCTTGTGTAGTGAGGGTAGTTAAAATTTGTCTGAAAATCAAATCTCGTCAAAGCAGAACAAATGAACCCACACTGCAGTACAACTGATAGTAACGTCAAACTTTTTCATTAATTTAACCATTGCAGTGTGGATCCATGTTTCCGTTTAGGCCAAATTAGAATTTCAGACAGTCTGAAACTGCAGCGTGCCCGCAAAGGACCCTGGATGACAATGGCTTTTTAGTTTCCCATGAAATAATATTTGCGATTGATATTTACAAGTAAGTTACACCAAGACAAGTTACCCCCCAGACAAAATGCTAAATGTTCTGTAAATTCTAGTCTATTAATAGCTTTAAAATCTACAGTCTAGGATGATCGTACTTGTACAGATGAAACCACAGTTTGTTTTGGAACACCGAAACAGTTCCTGAAATTATAAAGAAATGTTCAAATCTTTGCAAAGTGACTCAAATGTACGGATTTTTAATTTGAAATTTTTTTGGCATATCAAATGGAATTGTTTCAATAATTCTTCTAAAAGTAAGCTAATATAGAAGTAAATATTTGACGCGTATTTAGTAAGGATTGCTCAAAATTTGATTTTGGAAACTACGTATTTGTAGGCCTGTCTGCGGTTTTGCTGTAGTTTTGAAGATCAGTTGGCAAATGACAGTTTTAGGTAGAAAGAATTCGGAAAATTCGAAAAAACGAGATTCGATCTTGGTGGTTCGTATTCGAAAATCCGCCATTTACCAGAGCTTGCCAGAAAAAGAATGTTGCATGTTCTCAACCCCGCTCTCAATGTATCTCTTGTTGTCATTTTGAGGCTAGCCCTCAACAGATCCCCCAGACGTGGAACCAAATTTTGGAATAAAATGACTGGATTGGGCTGGCAATATTCCCTTTTTAGAAATAATTTTGCAAGTCATAACTAAAATTAAAAAAGTTTCTTAACTTCGAGTTAGCCCTAGATCTCTTCCAGTAGATTTTCTAAATGTTCTTGAAGAGGCTACTACAGTTTCTTATAAGCGGTTTCCTTAAAAAAACTGAGTGTAAATTTGTTGGCAACTAGTAACGAAACCGTACGTTGTCTTTTAAAAGGCACTCTACCATATTTGTCTCACCTAAATATTGGAATTACGGGCAAATTGTTCACTAGTTTGCGGAATTGAGTGTTGTTATGCTCTCCGTGAATAACATATTTAACTTAAGAAAACATGTATCACGATTTTTAATTTCTCTTGCCGTTTGAACGTTAGTTTGTGGGCGAACAAATCAATTCTTTCCGATAAGAGTGACAACATGAACGTGAAAGTCACGGTAAATTCTCAAGTATTTGAGCTTGGTCTGATAAGAACAGTTTGACCTTTACTTTCCTTGGATTTCTTTTGCCGTTGAGTGACAGAATGCACAAAGCTTTACGCAATATCTGCAGATTGAAAATCTTTCGAGGGCTAAGGGTATTTGGAAGAGATAGTTTGGGCGTCATAAATTCGCAATACTTTCAAATTCATAGTTTAAAATGTTATAGGCCATTTCTTTCATATGAAATGCTTAAAGGTAATGTGCCATAATAGACCTTTTAGCTATTCTACAAAAGAGCCTGGATCGAGCGTTATCTTTATGCATTTTTATACGTGAGGTTCGATCGAGTGGCGTTAAAGCTTCTATCACTGTCGTGTACATTCGAAAATTCTACCAAATGTAGCAAAATATCGTTTGATTCTGGTTCTTTTCAGAACAGCCAAAAAGTCTATTCCAGAGAGAGTATTTGGATCGAAAATCTCTGTTTAAAAATTCATTTTCTTTCAAGAGAATGTAAGCATATAAAAGTGGCTCGAGCAACTTGCGGTAAAACTCTGGCCTATCAGATATCAGGATTTCCTATTGACGTAGATCAGTTACCCAAATATGGTGCGGCACGTGTATTGGCCTATCGTCTTTGCAAGGTTATTTTTATCGAAGGTTTATATATGCTTAGAATCCCTTTAACAATGCCTCTGTATCTCGCTGAGTTAAAAATTTCTTCAAAATTTGAACAAATTTTTAGGCCCTTTGTCCATGCATTTTACAAACAAGGGAATTTCGTAAAGTCGATATTACCCATATTTTCAGTACTCATGAACACAAGAAAGATCACAAAAATAGTTCAGTCTTTCTGCTATCAACCAAGCTTTGCTTCCTTCAAATCCAGCCAGAGCTCAAGGTACTACGATTTTTCAAACGTCAGAACCTCTGTTGGCGCACCCGGTAAAGTTCCAAAATAATCTATAGTCTGTCTCAAAGTAGATGTCGTCTGCAAATGCCCGCGAATAACAACAATAGACGTGTTTTGCAAAGGACTTTTGCGTCATCGCAAATCTCAGGTGATATCTAACTTGAGACGGAGATTAATTGAAATTTTAGCATAACTTGTGATCATACTTTGCAACAAACATAGATTAGAAACAATTCACAGAAAACTTCAGAAGAAAAGCCACATTTTCCAAACTTACACTAAACCTTTTTTTGGTTATTTATGCTCTATTCAAATTTTTATCCACATTTTTCCAATAAAATTTACTATATACATCACAATTCGAAACAAATTTCGAAACTCTACCCTCAATTTTAAGTAAACGGGAAATGCATAATATGTTTCTCTAATTAATTTCAGAGTAAAAGTGAAAGTTTAGAACTAATTAAGGTGTATGTTAATCAAACCGAATTCACTTTCCAACAACATAAAAAACAAGAGCTTTGAGACTAAAATGCGACGAACAAGAAACGATGAAACAAAGTGTAGAATTTGGCCCTTGAAGGATTGCATCAGGAATTCCGGGAAATTATCACCTTTTTGATAACTTCTTTTCAAGATTTTGGTCCGGAAAATTATTGATTGCTCTTGGACAAAATTTAGATTGCAAAGACGAAGATAGCAAATTCAAAATATATCATTTGGCAAAACAAATCACCAGAAAGTAGCTGGTATCTTCCGGCATTTTATAAGAAAGCCAAAGCAAATTGACCTTGCAATGACCAGATAGTTTAATATTTTGTCAGTGGACACCAATAAAAATGTAATACATTTTTAAATGGACAGCACCATGTCTTTGCAGATATCATGCTTTAATATTCTCCACTTTTGAATCGTTACAGCAAAGAGTCGTTCGATATTTCAAATTTTGGAAGAGACTCGAAGTTTACAGCTTGACAAGTTCAGGTTGAAAGTCAAAAACTAAGATGGAGCAAGGGCCATAGGAAGAGTTCGATGTCATAAACAGTAAATAACAGTAAATAACAGTAAATAACAGTAAATAACACCTTAAAGCGCCATGCGAATCACAATGGCGAATTGTGTGCTCTTGGGCTGTCCCTCTCTTACGACTATTCTTGGAACGATTTAAATTTAAATTGTAAGTGCCATACATAGTGGGAACTCGCTGACTATAAGTCCTTTCCCATTATGGATGGACTTGTTGTTTTTGTAAATAGTTGCTGTTTTTAAATGAATAAAGAAAAAAAAGTAACTAACGACAGGATCATCCAGAATGGTCCTCCTTTTTCCTTCCGTTCCGTAGGCCTACTCTCGTGTTCAACAATCCAACCGTTGGCAGCCATTTATTCCTTCAGTTTCTGGTAACAAAAAGTATCTTGATTCATTTTCTTTTACTTTTTTTTAAAACAAATGATATCCCACATTTTTATCTAATAGCGCGCCAATTTCTACCCGACAATAACATACAAACAGAACGAACAAATGAATATTTATAGTTTTTGATTAAAGAAAAAAATAAAGATATTTAAAGTGTATTTACATTATATGTAAAATGTATTGCGTAACATAACAACATACATACAAGTACGAATAATTTAGTAAGCACTTTCCAAGTTATTCCATGTATGAGCATGTATGGTTATAGGACCACTGAATGCACATATCGAGACTCAAACAGCCATTGTCACCCAAGGTCCTTTGCGGGCGGGCTGCAATTTCGAACTGTCTGAAAATCAAATTTGGCCTAAGCAAAAAATATGGATCCGCACTGTAGTTGCATTGATACAAAAGTCAGCAAGATCAAATGTTTCTTTCAAATCAACCACCGTGTGACCCAAAAAGAGTGACCCAACGCAATCTGTTATAGAAAATTAAGTAAGTGGCCGATTGAAATGCTTCAAACGTTGTTCTGTCGCTAAAACACTAGCCTACATTATGAGTAGTTTTCGCAATTTTTTTCGGCATGGTAAATTTCTTCAATGAAGGATTTCGAGGAAAAGGGCAGGCTTAACTCCTCAAAAAGTCGTCAAAAACAGGAGATCGATTTAAAGCCATTTCAGATCTTCAAAACAATGAGGAGCATGTTCCATTTTTGCCTGGGAATAGGCAATTCAATTGAAAATTTTCAGAGCAAGTTTATAGTCCCTATGTACCTAAAACTATTCCCAAATTGAAAAAAAAAAAAAAAAAAAAAAAAAAAAAAATGCTTCAAACGTTGTTCTGTCGCTAAAAGACTAGCCTTCATTATGAGTAGTTTTCGCAATTTTTTTCGGCATGGTAAATTTCTTCAATGAAGGATTTCGAGGAAAAGGGCAGGCTTAACTCCTCAAAAAGTCGTCAAAAACAGGAGATCGATTTAAAGCCATTTCAGATCTTCAAAACAATGAGGAGCATGTTCCATTTTTGCCTGGGAATAGGCAATTCAATTGAAAATTTTCAGAGCAAGTTTATAGTCCCTATGTACCTAAAACTATTCCCAAATTGAAATGAAACACGCCCCTCATTGGTTTGAAGATCTGAAATGGCTTTAGATCGATCATCTGTTTTTGACGATTTTTTGAGGATTTCAAGCATGACCTTTTCCTCGAAAATATTAATTCGGGAAATTTACCACGCCGAAAAATTGCGAAAATGCTCATGACGTAGGCTAGTCTTTTAGCGACAGAACTACGTTTGAAGCTTTTCAATCGTCCTTTTACTTTTTTCTGCAACACATTGCGGTGGGTCACTTTTTCTGGGTCACCCGATACTACAGTGTGGATCTGTATTTTCCGTTCAAGCCAAAATTGATTTTCAGACAGTCCGCAAATGCAGTATGCCCGCAAAGGACCCTGGGTGACAATGGCTCTTTAAAGGCTCTCGAAATCTGTCAGAATCTCTATTTGTGACATTTAAACTTTAACACTTTCCAAATCTAACACCCAATAGATTAGCCCTGACATGACGTGAAAATTGTACTTACTCCATTCTCATTCAAACATGTGGCAGGATTATAATCCTTCGTTACCTCGAAAGGCAAACTGTAGAGTTACATTTTTTGAGAGCATATTTAGCAACATACCAAGCCACGCCACGCCACCAAAAAAAACAGTAAAAACCACTCATGCCCGAGCAATCGTAATGTTTGGTTTGTTCCCCTTTCAAGTGCAAAGATTTATCTTCAAAATAACGCTTTTGTTTTGGATACTGCCTTTGAAAAGACTGCAAAATCACCGTTTCGACAAAGATTCGGAGGCGGAGCCCCTCCTGCCGTATCTTAAAGGGGCTCCGCCGTCAAACAGTAAACAAATCCGTAAACTCGCACGTGTCGCCGATTATCCATTGTTCATCCATTGTTCTCTGCAGTTTGTTTGGTGTCTTCATACAACTCTAACTTGTTTCTCATTATCTATATACATTAGTCATTTACTTCTTCATTACTTATTAATTACTCATTACTATGTTATATTTAGCAATGTTTTACACNTCGCAAGGGCATCTTCAATTTCGAATCTATACTCCGCATATGAAGTATACATGACATAATCCTTACTTTCCTTACCGTTTTTCGTTTCTTCATAATTTCGGCCTGGGAACACCAAACTCTCGACGAAATTCTTGATGCTCATTTGGGAGTTGTCAATGAAGAGGAAAGATGACCCATTTGGTGCAGCTTGCATGATTGCTCGTAGTGAGCGGACTGCGTCCGATATGTTTTGAACGGCGGACAGGAACTTGACGAATGTGAAGACTTTAGACTGTTGACAAGAAATGATATTTTCCATGAATTAAAAAAAAACCGTTGAACCCAAAATAATACCAGCGGGACAACCAGGAATTTTTGCAGAAATTTATTTAAAATTATACGATACGAGGATGAATATATGGCCATTCTAAAGATTTTTGGTTCGATGCCTAGTAAAATGATAAATTGTCTTTGGCGATATTTTTCTGTTCTTCGTCTGCATACACTTGATGTTATAAGCGCTTACATGAAAAGCTTAAAGGCATTTAGTCATGATAAAATAGGCCTGCTTTGCCATGTATCATGACTATCATGTGACCCATGTGAGAAAGATCAATTATCACTCCCTACAAACTAAAAGGATCTGCTGTTGCACAATGCATTTCATGTGATCAGTTTCATTTCACATGAACGTTAGCCAATCAGATGCGCCATCCAGAACCATGAGTCAGCAAATTCTGACAGATAGGCTATACCTTGCCCTCTTATGCTGATTCAATTCCTTTAAATCTGACAAAGCTGTGAAATTTCGAAAGGGACATTAAATTAGGGGCCCCATGCCTGGATGCGGCATGAATAGTGGTCTTAAATTAGCTTAAATAGCCAGGATTTTTCCAGCCAACTTAAAATGAATAACCGAAAAACGAATTCCCGATATTTTTGCAAACTAAAATATCGTTCATGCATTTTTGGATGACACTGTTACTCAAGGTACATACCTTGCTGACTTTCTCCTCAACATCAGGCATCAATTTCTTTGTCACATCAAACCATGTGAATGTGAACGGTATTCCTAATTCGTCACCAAGAACATGTTTTGCATTGTGTTCCCAAAATAGACAATTATCAAACAGATTAAAGACTGTTCCTTTTGGAAGGAAATATTGAAGACCAACTGCATCTGAGCCAAGACCAGCACCAAAGCAGCAAACTTCAACACTAGAAAGAATGAGATTTTAGCATATAAACATTGGAACAGGAAACTGATACAAACTAATTAGACTTACTACTTTCCACCATGGATACACCGATTCGCAATTGATCATCAAAGTTAAAGGGAATTGATACGGTTAAATTGGTCTGAGCTACATCTGTTTTTATCGGTTCGATGCGATGGAGTTTGAAAGCGAGGTCCAATCAGATGGAGTATCATCCCTTCTATTTTTAGCTCGCGTGTCTTATACCAGTGTCGATTCCATTTGAGCATGGTTGGGTGACCTGACCTCCTGGAAATATCTGGTCACCTCACCAAGATCTAAACTTGGTACCACAGTCATCAAGGCAATAACCACTCCTGAAGCGCCAACTGTAAGGCTGAACTCTGTCAGTAATACTGCCCGACGGAGAAAAAACGCCAAGCTGTGGGGAGGGGGAGGAATTTTAAAACGACATTCAACATTAATTGTAGTAAAGATGCCATATGGAAAAATTACTTTAATTTACGTTATTTGAGTGAATATGATTTCAGTTGAAATTTACTAAAATTTGGTGATATCATGAGTAAATTTTGATGGAAATAAATAATAAGTACATAGGATTTTGTTGTACATCGATCCCCTGTTTTTGACAACTTTTTGAGGATTTCAGGAATGCCCTTTTCCTCGAAATCCTTTATTTGGGAAATTGACCATGCTAAAAAAATTGCGAAAAATACTCATAACGCAGGCTAGTCTTTTAGCGACAAAACAACATTTGAAGCATTTCAATCGGCCACTTACCTAATTTTTTGTAACAGATTGCGTTGGGTCACTTCAATTTGGGTCACCGGTAGAACTGCTCGTGTTATAAACTTGCGAAAAAATTATCTCAAAATATTTCTATCTATTCTAGAATATTCAAGTTTCTCCCGGTTGAATAAAAAAAAAAGTTTACACGTTTGACGGGCTGTGGAATAAAAATTATGTGGCCGATATTCAAAATTAAAATTTCAATCTATCAGCCAAAGGTTAACTTAGATAAGAAAATTTTGCTTGATAAAATCACTCATCTTTAAGACCCAAAAATTAGAAAAATGCAGTTTGCATGGAAATCGAGAATTCCACATTCCATTCGGGCCCATGATTTATTTGGCATTGAAATTGAAATTCAATTCAGCAATCAGTTTGAGAAATAGAATTTTGATTTCAATAGCATGTAAATCATGGACCAGAATGGAAGGTGGAATCCTCGATACCAATACAAACCCCTTAAAGGCATTTTTCAAATTTTTGGTTCTTAAAGATGACTGATTTTATGAAACGAAATTTTCTCATCTAAGTTAAACTTTGTCTGATAGATTAACATCTTAGTTTTAAATATTGGCCATATACCTTTTATTCCAGAGCCCACCAAACGTGTAAACTTTTTTTCACTCACCTGGTAGACACGTATTTTTTACAAGAAACTGCATATAAGAAACGGTAGGCTCAATTTTTTGAAAGTTAAGAAACAACCCTACCTGAATTTAAAACGATAAGAAACTTTTGTAATTTGCTGTTTTAATTTTCCTATCGCACTCAAAAATGTTTTGACATTGTGCAGTTATAGCAACTGTTTGGACATTATTTTTGAGTGCGAATTATGTTATTTATTTGTTTTGAGATTTTACTAAAGTAATTTGGGAGCCCTTTAGGCAAAACAAAATTAACTCTACACTTCCGGCATTAAATTTATAAGAAACACATAAGAAACTTTTTGAAGCAAAATGGCCCAAAAATTTAAGAAACTTTCTTCTAGCCCCGGGACCTTAGTTTCTTATAAACAAATATGTGTATACTATCACATTCTTTTATTTGTACAAAAGATTTACAAATGTATGTTCTCTTTCAGGTCATGTTTGGAATAAAAATTTTGAGTGATGTGTTCCTTGCGCATAAGATCTTAGGAGTATCCTCTTTCTCAGCACCATTCAAACTAATTAACAATTTCTCCTAAAAGTTGTGGATTTTAGCTGGGTCAAAGTAAACAGTGGGCATTGGCTTTTTCAGTACATTCAGTTTTAGCCACTCTATAAGAAAGACCACAAATTTTCATTGCAAATGAGAGCAGTAGACTACAAGGTCAAATTACATCTTTATGCAGGTCATCTTTTTATAAACTGAGAAATTGTGCTTTCTATATTAAAGTAAACAATAAATTAGAATTTTGCAAACAATGGTTTCAAAAGTGAATTTAAAGAGTTCCATTGCTTGTCAAGATTGAATTTATATACAATCAACAAATCAGCATGATCATAAAAAATTAAAAATTCATCTCTGCTTCATTTTTTGCACAGTTTCCTATCAAGCATGTTAAAAAGACCATATTTATTCAGTAACAATTGAATGTTTACCATGAATGGACTGAAGCATTTTCATGCATCTACAATGTGTTTCTAAAATTACTTGACATAGAATACACCTATTTTTTTATAAGAAACTAAGAATTTGGGTCAGTACTGACAGTTTCTTAAAATTATCAGATTTTGAGTACACAGAGTTTCTTACGAGTTTCTTAGAGGCTCCATAACAATCTTCATGTTCACTACCTGTGCTCTCGTGAACAGTTAAAGACACTGTTTTTCAAGCCTTTCCAATGTTTAGACATTGCTCAAGTACCTTACGAGTAATATGATGCTGGTTTCAAATAAAAGTAAAGTAAAAATATGTCAATGATTTCCTTTATCAAATTAAGCAGTTTCTTAACTTACATTCTCCCAGTCCTGGTGTTTCTTAAAGGGAATCGACATAGTTAAAAGCTGGCCCGGGCCAAGTTAAAAATATAATCTATTGTATTCAACAACTTTGACACCTGCCATTTCATTGTGTGGCNTCCATAACAATCTTCATGTTCACTACCTGTGCTCTCGTGAACAGTTAAAGACACTGTTTTTCAAGCCTTTCCAATGTTTAGACATTGCTCAAGTACCTTACGAGTAATATGATACTGGTTTCAAATGAAAGTAAAGTAAAAATATGTCAATGATTTCCTTTATCAAATTAAGCAGTTTCTTAACTTACATTCTCCCAGTCCTGGTGTTTCTTAAAGGGAATCGACATAGTTAAAAGCTGGCCCGGGCCAAGTTAAAAATATAATCTATTGTATTCAACAACTTTGACACCTGCCATTTCATTGTGTGGCGAAGAAGACAATGGGTTTTTGGGCGTTTCTTCAGCCTATTTATAGCAGCTTGTCGATAAATCTATGTCTATTCCCTTCAATTTTTTGGCGATCTGAGAGTTGAATTTCTTATGGGCAGTTTTTCATAAAAAAAATATGTGTAAGGCTTTTCAAGGTATAGTTTATACTGCAGTTTCTTTTCGCCTAGTGGAGCTAAACTCACCTTTTCTGTAGCATAACAGGCGAGTCAAAAAATGTCAACATGTTTGGCATGCTTTGGAATAAAATATATGTGGTCGATATACAAAACTAATATAAAGTGACAATCTATCAGTCAAAGGCAAACTTAGATGCAAAGATTTTGTTTAGCGAAATCACTCATCTTTTAGACCCATAGATAAGGAAAGTGATGGTAAGGGAACGTAATATGGGAATGAGAATTCCATGTTCAATTCTGGTTCATGATTTACTTGCTATCAAAATTGAAATTCAATACAAAATTGTCACTTTCAGAATTTGAATTTAAATGCCACTGGCACTGTCTTGTTTTGCCTTTATTGTTGTTCTTTCCATGGGCCATGAAAATGGCAACAACAAAGCCCAACCAAGGAATGGCACTTGCAAAGCATGCTAGTTGAAACATGCCCTTTAAAGAAAGGAAGCAAACATACCTCTCTTCATCCTCCCATGCTGACTTTAAAGATGGCACATCATTGCAGCTGAATGATGCTACTGTATCATACATTATGCTTGCATGGACAGGAGTGTAAACTGCAGTGTATGCCCATCTGGTTTCTGGTTCAGAAAAATCAGTTGTTTCAGTTCCTTGTAGAGAAAATGCATGTGTTGTTGATTCCACAGTACTTTTCAGCAAACCTTGCCACAGTCCAACATTCATGTTAGATAGTTTCAATTCCAGTTTCACCTTGTCTTCAAGACATTTCAAAGATCTTTTTAGAGATGATGTGATGGCATTCGCAATGAAATCTGCAAACAAACAAGATTGTCATTATATTGCAACCATGAATTCTATTTAAGGGTTTGTGCAAAGCTTTCATTTGCAAAGAAAAAAGATTTTAAAGGCAAGAAGGGCAAATGAAACTTTTTCAAGATAGCGAGCAATTAGGATAGTAGATGTCAAATTTAACTACCTTTTAAAGAACTGATGACAAAAACAGGACCATTGCATTGTTTTGGGCTTTTTGAACCCATCAAGTCACCGTAAGAACCAGGATTGCTTTCATCAATTCCTCTGACAGCATTGGCATATGACTTAAGGCTTGAATCTATACTAGCTGTATCTGCTCCACTAACACTTGGTTCCAATGATACTCTAAAATGGTAACGCTCTTTGAGGAAAATCTTATATTCTTGAATATCAAGGAGTAATTTGCATTCAATACAAATACTAGTGCTCTTCTCCGAGTTTGATCTCTCATTGCCATCTCTGATAGCTCTATGGCAACACTGTTCGTTATAACAATGTTGGAAAATTATGAAAGAGCAAATGTACTTGAATTTGGAGCATCCGAAGCACTGCTGGACAAACTGGCGAGTTGGTACTCTGTATGGCAATGCAGAGCTGAAATGTAGGGTCTCATTCAATGCTGTGCAATCAAGACANCACTTGGTTCCAATGATACTCTAAAATGGTAACGCTCTTTGAGGAAAATCTTATATTCTTGAATATCAAGGAGTAATTTGCATTCAATACAAATACTAGTGCTCTTCTCCGAGTTTGATCTCTCATTGCCATCTCTGATAGCTCTATGGCAACACTGTTCGTTATAACAATGTTGGAAAATTATGAAAGAGCAAATGTACTTGAATTTGGAGCATCCGAAGCACTGCTGGACAAACTGGCGAGTTGGTACTCTGTATGGCAATGCAGAGCTGAAATGTAGGGTCTCATTCAATGCTGTGCAATCAAGACATTTTCTTTCTGTGGGATTTTCAACAAACCATTCTTCTAAAGTGTACATGCAAAGTGGTGCTGCCTTTTTGCAGCAAGAACAAACTTGTATGCGATAAAACACACAATCTTGGCATATGCAGACTCGTGTCTCTTTATCAAGACCTCGAACAGATTGATGAACGGCAGCCATCTGTTTTCCCAGGAAGTTTTTGTGGCGAGGAGGGCGGTAGACTTCATCTTTACCAACGGGCTGCTCGCAGTTGAAGCACCAACATTCTGCCATCTTCACTTTAAAGGAAGCAGTGGAGATCTAAATGTTGAGTTCCTCTTTCTTTGTTTCTTTGCAAGCCGCCAATCAATCGACTGCTCAGCAGCAATGGTCGCTTTTTGGGGAGCTTAGGCTAGGCCTGGCAATTAGTGACCAAAAACAAAGAGCAGTGACCCCACTGTCTGTTAAACCTTCTTCTTGTCAATTCATATTGTTGTTCTTCAACATTCCTGGGAAGGTATGCCTACCTACGAGACCAAAATTACGCTCTGAAAAGCTTCTTCTACGCCAGTCACTCCGCCATTCTTCATGAACCGAAAGAAATATGTTGACGTTGTCTACTCCCTTGGTGCCCTGTGAACGACCTGCTGCTGCACAGCAAAATTTTATGGGTTGAAGAAGTTGATTTTTGATTGGTTGTTTGTTGCATCATCGAACGAAACTTCTTCAGATAAAATAAATCTGCCCAAGCATGCCCATTAGCCCCTTTTCAGACCGGTTTCTGACCGTAAAAATTGTGGTTTTACGGTTCCTTGATGGTTTGAATATATCTTCCTTACTACGAAAAATAATCAGTCGATATAATTTTGGCAAGAATTCCACTAATTTCGCATGGTATAGTGTTGTATATATTGACAAAAAGAAGCGGGGCTATATATGCAATGTGATTCCTTGTGATTTTCTAGTATGTCCCATAACTAGGTACATTTTTTTTTGAGAAACTGCCCATAAGAAACTCAACTCTCAGAGACTGCCAAGAAATTAAGAAACTCCTGTACCAGGAATTTAACATGAAGATTGTCCTGGAAATTTTAAGAAACTCGTAAAAAACTCTGAGTCTAATTTTAAGAAACTTCTGGTACTGGCGGAAATTTTTAGTTTCTTTTGAAAAATACGTGTAGCTTGTAAAAGGAAATAATTCCCACAAATTCAAAGACATTTCACGAATTTTTGCACCTTGTTAAAGTCAATTTGGTTTTTGATACAAAGTTTTTGATACGTTGATGATGTTAATAAATGCAAGCTTTTTATCCTGATCGTAACCATCTTTTCAAGGAAAGTGTCAGCAAAGATAATGGAATTTTTTTTGTCAGTGAAGGACTGGCTCGTATTGTAGTTGCACTCAAGAGAAATAAGAAAAAGAAGTCATAGAGCAAAAGTAAATATTAATATTAATAAAAGCAATTACAATTTGAGAATTCTAGATATCACTCAAATTCAAAATACAAATTTAAAGTTAAAATGAAATCCCAAATATTTTCGTTAGTTAAAAACAGTTCAGTCACCGGTCTAAGCCATAGATATGCTTGCTGTGAAAGATAATGTGCGTCGTATCTTGATCAGTGAATTTCGGTGGCTCGTGGAGATGTTATGGAGGTCTGCAAATCTTTAAAGCAGAGAAAATCTGATTAAAACCTACTTCAAGATGAAGCCTTGCAACGAGAAATGCAAAGAATGAATACCGTAAAAGCTCTATCAAGCCCCCCTCTCTAATAAGCCCCTTCCTTTTACACTAAGATTTTGGATAAGGCCCCCTCTTTCAAGCCCCCTTTTATATCAAATGCCAGAGGTTACTAATTTGTTCCCCATTTATTTAACTAAATATGTTTGCATGTTAATTTTGATATGGTTTGGGATAAACTTTGTCGAATTTGTGATTTCGACTCTTAAAATTGTATGTTGATTCCACAACATACGGGGTAGAAGAACTAAAAAGCTATCATTCATTTTCTCATCATTTGACCTTGAAAATAAGCCCCCCTCTCTAATAAGGCCCCTCTCTTTTAAGCCCCCTTCTGGAGTCTCTGAAATTAAATAAGCGACCGGAGGTTTGATAAAGCTTTACGGGGAATAGCAGAGCACGGTATCGAACAACCTTTATAGACCTCTTAGCTATTCTACCAAAGAGTCTGGATCGAGCAATATTTTTAGATATTTTTGTATGAGAGGAGATCTTCGATGTAGTGTTGTCATAGCTTCCATAGCCTGTGTGCCAAACCACTTGAAAAGAAAGTGGTCGAGTGGAAAGTGGTCTTTTCAAGTGGTCTGGAACACAGGTTACAGGTCACAAGACTAAACCTCTATCGCTGCTTTGCGCCTTTGAAAATTCTTCAAATTTCAACGAAATTGATTAAAAAAGTGTTCAATTCGGACCCTTACAGCCTGGGTACAGACAATCAGATGCAGGCTAGACTCCAGTTGCCCCAAGTCTATTTCGTCAACTGTAATAAGTCTGCCTGAAAGTATATTACGAAACACAATGTTAAAATTCGCTTTCACTTTTCCTTTCAATTTTTTTGACGAAATTTTTTTTTGACGAAATAGACTTGGGGCAAGTGTACGAGGGCACAGGTAGTGAACATGAAGATTGTTATGGAGCCTCTAAGTAACTCGTAAGAAACTGTGAGAACTCAAAATCTGATAATTTTAAGAAACTTTCTACCCTGGGTACCAGACTCTCTAACGTAGAGAGTCTGGTACCCAGGGTAGCAATTTTCAGTACTGGCCCAAAATTCCTAGTTTCTTAGAAAAAATGCATGTATAGCTTATATATTATATCATTCAAAAGTTACTTTCAGCATAGAATTTTAAAGAAGTTTTCAATATGATATTGATTTAAAGAGCTATTGTCACCCAGGGTCCTTTGCAGGCACACTGCAATTTCAGACTATCTGAAAATAAAATTGACCCAAGCAGAAAATATTGATCCACATTTCAGAAGTTGAAATGATATAAAAGCACATTAGGGCCAAACTTGTTCATCAGTTCAACTACTGCAGTTTGGATTTACCGGTGTCCCGAAAAAATGTCCACGGATTTGGTTGACTACAGTGATGTGATTTTAGCGTCAATCGATGTCTAAAATGTTCCTCGATAGTTAACTTGAACATAGGTACCTCGTTTGTTGGTATTGGTGCTTTGAGAGCAGACATGTTCATCTTGAAAGCTCAAATTAGCCTCTTCCTGCAAACCAAAGCTTTAGCCATTTGGCCTAAGCAACTCCTTAAGGCACAGCGTTTAAATCAACGATAGCCTTGATAAAATTTGAACAATATTAGATCTTGTGTTTTTCTGTTTTCCAGAAGTCACACATTGAGCAGTTTCTTAATTTTCCATTAATTTCAGTTCTTAATTTCGATGTGCTTCAGGAACTTGCTTAGGCCAAAAGGCCAAAGCTCTGGTTTTCAGGCTGACGCAAATTTGAGCTTTCAAGATTGATATTTCTGCTCTCAAAGCACCAATACCAACAAACAATGTATCTATGTTCATGTTAACTATCGAGGAACATTTTGAGAGTAATTAGCCATTGATTAAAGCTAACTTCACATCGCTGGAGTCAACCAAATCTGTATACTTGTTTTTGGGACACTCGGTATATTTTTCTGCTCAGGCCAAAAATAATTATGAGATTGCAGCTCGCTCGCTAAGGATTATGGGTGACAATGGCTCTAGAATGCATACCTCACAATCAACATAAAGATTTGAAAAACTTCATGACCGACTTTCCAGAGTAAGCTACGAATCCTTGGTTAACCAAACCGAGAATGGAGCAGATCCAAAGGCCTTGGAGCCCAATTAGGGACAATCTAAAACCAGACATTCTGAAACGAGATAAGAAAGGACAACAGATAAAAATGAAGTACAATCTGGGCACTGTGCTTCTCCTTTTTGCTATAGCAGTTTTCAAATCATTGCCAAAAAGGGAGTGACAAATATTGGGACGATTATCACTGTCACGTGGATGAAACAATTCCGACATGTAAACTTATCAGTTTTGCAGTAAACGTATCAATGTGGGTGTACATGGGGTTGAAAAATTAACCCCTCCTCCCTACCTCGCATTTAACGCCATCAGCTCTCCTCGCAAATACGTTTTTATCCAATTGGTTCCTCCTCGCATTACAAAAATTAGTAAGTTGACTCCTCGCTCCTCGATGTCACAACGAAACAAATCTAACAAATCAAGGACACGCTAAATACCGCCGGCGTAAACTGAAAAGATTTGAAAATGGGACTTTTGAATGGGCATGTAAATCTTATGTAAACAGGAGTTTTCATACTGGAACATTTTTGGAAAGAAATATCCGTCGGATATAAATAAATACATTTTATGTTTCCCTCTTTCTCTTTTTCTTTTACTTCTTTGGCAGATAAACAATCATCAC
>REGL01000054.1:512337-524009 GCA_004194395.1 Aurelia aurita complex sp. Pacific
AGGGGTATGTCTTGTTGTTGTATTGTTTGTAGTTTTGGGGAAAAAGAGGGGGGGCGAAAAACGCCCCCCCCCCCCCAGTACAAAATAACTAAAAAATCACCCAGTACAAATAGGGTTAACCCAAGTATTACCCCAAACTTACTCATTTTACCCCAGTAAGCCCTGTTATAGATGAAATATGTTGATAAAAAGATGGGGGCATTCATCTTGACCAATTTTTAGCCAAAGTTCTCAAAGAAAGTTTATTTGTTGTAAATTTGATGTTGGCTAAAAATGTTCACATTGAAATATTTGGACTTGGAAATGGTTTTTATAATTTTATCCAACACATGAAATTGCTCAATGAAAATTGCTCAATGAAAAGCAATTTTTATTGAATTTAATTGTAATTTTTGCTGTGAAAAATCAAATATCTGATAAAGAAACCTTCAGTTGGTCCCAACTATGAGTTCTTTCCTACATTTTGGTGCAAATTTGCAGATGTTGCTGATTTCATGAAAAGTTCTTTGCACCAAAAGTTCATTTGTCAAACTTTTATCTGCATGTTCTTTGGCAACTTTTTTCTCCAAACTGTTTAAGTTTTACTTGAAACTCTCAAGGAACAAATCATGTGTTTTACACTTCACAAGAAAGAAAATAGGCAATAGCTAAGAATGACGCAGAGCTTCCTTTGTGCTTACATGTGCATAAAAATAGCATGCTTTGAATCTTCACAAAACTTTGGAATTGATTGTGTAAAATACTATTGCCCTTTCCTTGTAAGTGAATTGGATGAAGGGAACTTTATGTAATTTGCTATGATCCCAAAGAGAGCTTTTTGAATCGTCATTATTTTCTGAATTAAAGTGTTTCAGGAGCTGTTTCATAATTGTTTCATTTAAGCCCTAAATACGAGAGAATTACAATGCCTTCTGCTCGGTTTCTGAATCAAATAAACTAAATCCGCCAGACAGAACTTCAGATTTACCCTACTTTTGTTATATGCATGTAACTTCTCTTAAAACCCACCTTTCGCTGGCACAAAGCGAGAGTTTGCCCTACTAGTTTCGGGGAAACTTGTGCATCTTTTGTTTGCTTTGAATTACTGGTTGAGAGAATTTCCTTTGTCTGCAGATGCTATTCACTTTGCATTGAGGTGTCAATCAAATGCAACTGTTGCTATTGTATTATAAAATCTGCCCTTATTGTATACAGGATTAATTTTAAAGTCAACGCCTATGGTGACAGACGTTTGATTCTTTCTCCACCTTTCATTTTTTAGCCTGAAATGGTAGGACATTACCTTGGTGAATTCTCCATCACATACAAGCCAGTTCGCCACGGTAGGCCAGGTATTGGTGCTACCCATTCATCAAGATTTATTCCATTGAAATAAACTGTGGTATCAGACATGTGAATATAGCAGAAAATTCAAATTCCTTTACATGGCTTGTGTTTTTGTATTGTTTATTCTTTGGGATTTTCTTTGGATCCGAAGAGTTACGGCGGTTTGATCGCTACGACATATGAAGTCTAAGATATTTCAGAAGGTGAAAGACTATTCGCCAAGAGGGCTGTCATTAGATGGAAAAAATTGCCAAAAGAACATGCAGTCTAAGACCACACTCACACGATGAGGGCACATTTTGAAAACGGCAAAAAATGTTACGGTATTTGGAACTAAAATTTTAGCTAGTGCTCGCACGATGCTAGACTGATTTCAAGTTTGTAGTTGTCGCTATTGATAGACTGATGGACGCTCAAACTACGAATCATAGAATTTCACATTGAAAACTAGGACGAAGTTGTTTCCCTTGATTTAATCTCTTTTCAGTGCGAATAGAAAAAGCGGTGCCCTCTTTGTTTCTTTTCGTCCCAATTCTCTATGTGAAAGTCCATAAGTCCCAGTTTGAGTTGTCGTTGTTGTTGCGATAACTGGGACTTGGACTTTATGGTGCGTCTAGCACGATGCGGGCATGGTTTGAAACAATGATATCATTATCTGTAGAATCGATCAGTCACGTTCCGAAAGCGTCGAAGGATGTTCTGTGTTCATCGTTTGTGCTAGCAAAAAATGGACCGCTTTGTGTGAACGAGAGGCCTATCCATGACATTTTTCCTCGTTTCACATTGTGCTGGTATCATCGTGTGAACGCAGTCTTGCGGTTTTGATCCGCTACGAAGTTTTTACAATTTCAAGAGCGTTTACGTAAGAGAACAATTTCATGCCATCTAATCATTTTGCTGTCAAGATTTGTTTGTAAAGTTCGCAGATTATTTGTAAATGTTTAAGAGAAATTGACAATTAAAAAGTCATGAATTCGTATTCTAAAATATAATGCTAACAATTTTAACAAAACAAATGACTACCGGCATATAATGTAAATTTACTAAGTTACACTAAATGGTTGAAAAAAAATTATTTGCAGAAAATACTGTACTAGATCCACCTGGGTAAACAAATTTTGCATATTCACTGAAACTGGCAGCGAAGTCCGAGCTTCGGCGAAGTGAAATTTGTTGTATAGTTGTGGGAAAACAGCCGAAAAAACCGATATACCGGCAATAGACCTTTTAGCTATTCTACAAAAGAGCCTGGATCGAGCGTTATTTTTATACGCGAGGTTCGATAGAGTGGTGGTAAGAGCTTCTATTACTATTGTGCAAATTCGAAAATTCTACAAAGTGCACTTTGTAGAATTTTCGAATATGCACAATATTGAAATAAGCTCTAACGCCACTCTATCGAACCTCGTGTATAAAAATAACGCTCGATCCAGGCTCTTTTGTAGAATAGCTAAAAGGTCTATTGGATGATAAAATATTTTGCCAACTTTGAACCGAAAATATGAAGTCCCGAACTTAAATATCCAGAAAAATCGGATCTTTTTAGCCGATAATCGAGTCGAGTGTTCCTCGTTAACTGATTTCCGAAACTGCAATATCCGAATACTTAAATTGCAGATCAAATTTACTTTCGGTAAGATCCGGTTAAATCGAACAAGGTGTGTACAAGGCAGCAGTTCGCCGTGCTGTATTCAGAACAACTTTAGCGGCTTCGTTTGTTTTGAAATACTGGTTGAGAGAATTTCCAAAATCTGTCCTTGTGCATTGATACATTCAAAAATTCTCAAAATGTAGCAAAATCTCGTTCGATGCTGGATTCTGATTCTGTAGCGAGGGTTTCATAAAAATAAAACGGTAGAATCATAGCAAAGTAGCTAAAGTTTCTTGCAAGTCATTTAGTTCAAAGAAACAGGTCATAGAGTTTTACACCGACATGTTTGAAGACTAGGAACCTATGTTGTAAATTGCCACGCAGCACTTTTGCTACTTGATGTCTTATCTATAACCTTCGCTATAATACATTATCCATAATAAATACCTCTATTATTTACAAACGTTTCAGCCTGTCACGTCAAAGTGATTTTAAAACCAATCACACTGACTTGCAAGTTGTTTGTCCATCTCTTTCAAGTCCTGACTCGGTCCTACTGCATCTTCGCCCCGGAACGATGCCTCAGCGCCTTCAGATTTACTTTTCCCGGCTCCGGTATCCGCCTGACAAGCAATATCTATCGCTTCAAATTGTTGCATGAGGCTTTCATAATCATTGGCTAAGCACACTGCTTCAATGTCTTTGAGATCCTGTTCAATATTTCCAAGTTCTACTGTTCCGAATGAGTCTGATATTGCTAGATCCGTATCCGGAAATGTGTCCAGTGGATCCGCCGTTTCAGGAAATATTGGTTGTTCTGTGGAAAGGAAATGATGTTGAGAATTAACGGTTGTGTTAAAAGTATGATGAGCTTATATTTGTGCAACAAACATCTCCACTACAGACGAACAATACATTTTAACAGCCCATATTTTAACTCATCTGGTCCAATGTTTTAGCGCACTCAGAATTCGTTTCAAAATGCCGAGTGAGTGGGCCTCCCCGTTGCAAAAGGTGATAAGTTTCAAAACATTTCAATATTCTAATGTCACCAGAATTGATAGGATTCGATAGACAGAAAAGAATCAAATATGAAAACTATAAGTACTTAAAGGGAATGTAAGCATATATAAGTGGCTCAAGCCACTTGCGATCAAATTCTAGCCAATCAGATATCACTATTTCCTGCTGACAAGCGGCGTATGTCACGGCCTATTGTCTTTGCACGGCTGTTTTTATGAAAGGCTTAAACATATGCTTAGATTTCCTTTAAATTCGAAAACTTTCATGTTGAAGTAAGGAACTTTTAGCACTGCGGCCTGATCTAAGTTAATTTTAAAGAAAACGTATATTACCCCGCGCTTTTGTCTGGAAAACCTGAATTATTATCAGCTCTATGTTTTGTACAAAGTTTGTACGGCTAAAATCCGACTTACGCTGTTTGTGTTGATTTTTTGAGTTAATCATATGTTTGAGATTCATCAGGTTTTATGTACATGCAACACTCCTTATGCATATCTTATAAGACCATTGTTTGCACAACTAAGCAAATATTTATTTCCAGACTATGACATGAGATGTAATAAGGCTAGCTTGGTCACCAGGAGATTTCTTAAAGTTCTGCTTTGTAAATTTTCGCTTTCACCCAGACTGATTACAAGTTCGTAGTTATTGCTATTGATAGACTGATGGATGCTATAACTACAACTCATGGACTTTCACATTGAAAATTGGGACGAAATAGTTTTCATCAATTTCATGTCAGATATGAAAACCATAGCAACACTACGAAAAACCGAGTGCTCCAAGCAATGGCATATGGGCCTAAGTTGTCGGCTCAAGCCTCAGATGATAAAACATGAACAAAAGCCCCACATACCCAGATTAATTTTTCCCCACTCCCGGAATCCAAAAACCTTTCACTTTTNCTAAGAAAAACCGAGTGCTCCAAGCAATGGCATATGGGCCTAAGTTGTCGGCTCAAGCCTCAGATGATAAAACGCCAAACGCCTCAAACTTCAGGTTTTCAGTGAGGTTAGCAATGAACAAAAGCCACAAATACCTAGATAAATGTTTCCTCAATCCAGGAATCAACAAACCTTTCACTTTCAACCAGAATTTCCTCGTTTTGAAGGCCACTTGGCTTCTGCGCGCTTCACCACAGCAATAATAATTTCCAACCGCCGAAGGCTGCCATGACTACGAACTAATCTCGTCTCAATGCGAATAGAAAAATTGGTGCCCCCTTTGTCTCTTTTCATCCCAATTTTCTATGCGAAAGTCCGTAAATCCAGTAAAAAATATGTTGTTGTTATTGTTGATGTCGTGAGTCCAGCTTTGGCCTGTTCATACTGCTCCGTTTTGGGATAAAAATGGCGAGAAAAACATCCGTTTTTGTGAAGGTGTTCACACTGGTCTGTCCAGACCAGCACAAATATGTAGGTTTTTTTAAAACTCTCTCGATCAATGTGAACGCTCAAAAACAGATCAATGCGAACGCACAAAAACAGAGGTGTTTGGAAACAGATTTTTGAGAACGCTGTAAAAATTCAACAACCAAGTCCACAAAAACAAGAGCAATATGGTCGCACAAAAAACTGATGCTTTTCGCTTCGTTTTTTTGCAAGAACAAGGGCAAATTTTTTAAAACAAAGGATTCAGGTCTGCTGAGAATCAAGTTTTGCAAGGCATGCATGACGGTCATCATTTCTTTTGCCTTCCAATGACATGAAATCCAGATAGGTTGTGAATGGAAAGGGATAAATCAAAAATAAATATGACCATCTGATCTTACCCAAAAATTCGTTGCGGCATGGAATATCTTCCAATTCTAGTTTCGAGATGTCAATTTCCAAATCAATGCTTTGTCTCGTTTTCTTTGGCTCTGCAAATGATGGCCACCACAGGTTTTCAATTAGATTTCCTTTTGTTAAGTCTGCCAAGTATTTCGGCATTTCGAATTCAAGGTCTGGAAAGTGAAAGAGATGATGAATAGCAGATTACAGTTTCCTCAAAACGATTATTCACTAGTAACTTCGGTTCAAGTTTAGACTTGCCCAAGTCTATTTCGTCAACTGTAATAAATCTATCTGAAAGTATACTACAAACATACTGTTTCGCTTTTACAGTACATACTATTAACATACTATTAGTATACTATTTCGCTTTTCACTTTTCCCTTCAATTTTTTTTGACAGAATTTTTTTGATGAAAGACTTTGGGCAAGTCTAGTTCAAGTTCAAGTCATGTCTCCCTGGAACTTCTCGCCAATCTGAAAACAAGGATCCAGTAGATCACAAAATACAGTTATGTTAGTAGCTAAATCAAGATATTGATAAACTTGCCCCAAGTCCATTTCGTCACTTTCAGATAGACTTATTACAATTAACGAAATAGACTTGGGGCAAGTCTAAGATTTTGACTGAACGGTTCCAAAAAGAAATACACTGGAAATGGGAAGCACGTGTAAATACTGTACATAATCATGATTGGTAATAAAATTTCAAACACTGGCATTTATATTTTGGCTATTTGATAATTTTTCGAAAAAAAGTCAAACAACTGAAGTTTGACAACAAGTTTCTTTGAGATAAATGAACAAAAAATCTTGCTGGTCGCCTCCAGGCGTGCATAAACATGGGAACGTGGGAACAAAGTCCCCAGGCAGCTTTTCCAAAGCAATATTTTGCAGGCAGTTTTTCTAAAATAGTTTTTGATGAAATGTAATTGCAGTAAGATGATGAATAATAGCAAACAAATGGTACAAATTGCTCATGTTCTGTTGTTGAATATATGATTAATGGTTTCGTTGCTCCATGTGTTAAAACCGTTTGATACCTGCATTATTAATGGTTCTGGTAATAGGCTTTTCTACCCTAGCTGTACAAAATTGATATGCAGGCAGGTTTTCACAGAATTTCTACCGCTCCCAGGCAGGTTTGAACATTATGCACGCCTGCCTGAATCCCAGACAGAATCACTACATTTTGAGAATCTTCCAGAGCAATTTCAATGCAGAGCTCCTTTGAAGAGCATGACAAAAATTTGGTTTGAACATAACAACACTGACCTCCATCGACAAAAGGTACTGCATGTTCCTTGTGCACTTTTTCATGTCCTTGCTTTGTTTCTTTCAAAACTGTCTGAGTGTCAGATTTCACAACAGGTTCCTTTATATCATCATCTTCAAGAATCTTTATCACTTTCTTGTGAGTCTTTTTTGTTGTCATCGAAGGTTTCACAAATGGCGTAGACAATCCTTGATTTCTCTGTGATGACATAAATGTTTTCTTCGTGCTTTGTAAAACATTTTTCTTTCCACTGGTTGGTTTCTGACCTTGAATATTACGAACATCACCCAATGCTCTGCGTGGGGTTGCTTGATGTTTCTCTTGTAAGAATGACTTTGCCTGGATTCCTATAAAAAGTTAAATTGGAAAAGCTTTTATCTCATGACAATAGGGAAGCAGTAATCGTTAATAAACAGCACAAAATCCTTGACCAGATAAATTGTATTCCATTTAGATTACCAACTTTGTTCAGTAGATATTGTTAGTTTTGTGAATATCGAATTAGAACAAATTCATAAACAACAACATAAAAACCAATTAATGTTTAATTCAAAACTTAGAAAACAAATCATCAGCATGTTTTAGAAAACTCGTACCTGATGTACCTAGTCTCATCACAGGCAACAGGATAAATAGTTGTAAAATTATAATGTAAATACTTGCCTCACGTTACCAAAATGTCTTTTTCTTTGTTTTCTGTCTGTTCTGCTAACAAATGTGCACAAACAAGCGATTTTAATATCGATATGCGAGGCCTGAAAGTTTCTTCGGACGGCCATCTTGGAAATAATGCAACGACTGCCCAGCCTCGNAGAAAACAAATCATCAGCATGTTTTAGAAAACTCGTACCTGATGTACCTAGTCTCATATAGGAAAATATAAACCATTAACAATTTTTGCTGATTAAAAATCCAGGGGCACTGGAGCCATGAGGGTGGTAGTGGGGCAGCAAATTGCCCTTTCCAAAGAATTGATTTCCAAGAAATATTAACTCATTGCGTCTATTAGACTTTGGAAGCGAGTTGTTTCTTGTCCGCAGTCACATATGATAAAATGATTGCTTCTGCTCTCAAGATCACACTACGTTTGGAGGAGATGTTTAGCACAATATGCTGAACAACGATTCCCAATTTGTTTCAAAAGCAAACTTTGACACCCCCAAGGTGCCCTTTCTGCTGTTCCTACCCCCGCCATATCACGAAGCTTCCTGCGCCTCTGTAAAGATGTAACAAAATTGCCAAGCTATGGGGATTTTATATTTTTAGAATTTTATAAAAACGTGAACTTGCTTCTTGTAGTCAGTGATGGACACTTTGCCAAATATCAGGTGGGGGGGGGGTAAAGCTATTGTTTCAGTTAAAAAGCATTGTTTATTTCTGTTGTTGACAAACAAAAGATTTTTGTTCTAGCCAACATTGGGGGGGGGGGTAATCACACCTCCTCACCCCCTAAGTATCCACAATTGCTTGTAGTGTCCTTATTTGGATAAGTGAATAAACAGTCACAACATATGAGGGAGCAACATCCAAAGAAAAGTTCCTCATGTTGGAGCTCAAACTGTGAAACTGTTTGAAAAACAGCAAAAATCTGTGAACCGTGAGCCCTTACAACCTCCACCACCAGAAGGATGAATCAATAAATTCTGAAGAATGGATACTTACTGGAATTTCCAAGACTTTGTTTCACAGGCTCATAGGTTGCATTTTCTATGTCCTGAGAAGGCGCAACATGCACAGAAGCCATCTTCTGTGTATTTGTGGAAGTCTAAAAATGGAATTGTGGTACTTATAGAACATCTAAGCATTTTGTACTAATTTTGAAAAAGTAACCTGTGTGCAAGACTTGCAGTGAGCAAGAGAAAATGAAAGAAAAGGATATTACGTTACTTTACTTCTTCCCCTCATATTCTACAGCAAAGTCTGCATGCAGACCAGAAAAAGGTCCTCATTAATTCGCCTAAGCTATAGGTACATACTTGGCAAAAGTGATTTTCAATTAATCAAATGAAATTCTCCTTTGCAAAAAAAATACATTTAAATTCTATGTTAACTTTTGGACATTAGTGATGAGTGAGAGTGATGACAAGAGTTCAAATCACATTTTGCACTAACTCTTTTCTGCCCTATGAAAATACATTTTTAGAAAGTCAATCTGCAAGAGTGCAGTTAATAAGTTTAAAGCTGTTTGGAGCAAGTGCTTTGGATTTGGCTTGATAACAGGCTATGCTCAAAACGTTGTGCTTATTTCAATTTGCATTAAAGTGCTTATATTTTACTTGATTTGCTTGTTTATCATTGGATTTCCAGCCCATATTTTTGCAGTATGGCATGAAGATTGAAATGCTTTGTTTGTTCACTTTTTCGATAGAATATCAGGTACACACCTCTAGACTCAGAATTGTATCTGGCAAAATTTTCATCGTTAAAGAATGGTCATGGCACTTTTTGATGAGATCTCTGGCATGCTTTAGGGAATTTCTTTTCTTATCTGTTGTTAAATAGCCTTTTGAAAATATCTGGTATGCAAGTGCCATATTCTCATATTCTGTACACTTGTCCCTAAGTGGTGTGTTGTAGTGCTGGTGGGAAAAACCCATTGTCCTGAGCGGTTCTGTGGCTGTTGAGAGGATTACATCACAGCACAGATTTCAATGTGCGCAAGACATTTTCTATTTTTGTTGGGTTTGCAAGGACTTACGTTTGCAAATTCGGAACAGTGTGCACTCCCTCTGGGTGTGCATGCCACTTGGACTACCCTGACAGCCAATATGGAATGAATGAAAGGCTCCTGCACCAGCAGATGAGTCCGCACAGTCCACAGAGCACTAAGTTTCTATCATTTTCATTGTTTATTGGTGCGCAATGTCTGGTGCACAAAAAAGCTACTTTCCATACGGGCCTGGAAGGTCTTGACCAGGAGCAGGTCATGGTCAAGTACATGATATTACGAGCAGCTATAGATTAATAAATCAATAAAAAACAATATTACAAGAACAACAGGATCATTTTCTTATTTCTATTCTGTCTATTTCGTCCTTAAACACCTCCACAAATCTGCACTATTACGTAGACCTTGGTTGGTTGATATTGGCAAAGTAGTCTGACAGTTGACAGTCATATCATAGAAACTCGACGATGCTGCTCTGTCTTTGCCTTCCTACAAACCTACCTACATGCTCTTCGAAGTTGACATCAAGTCATTCTGACACCCTGCCTGACTGAGACGTAATAATTCATGTAATTATCACGATCTTTGGAGCATCTTTTATACTCCTGTAGTAATTCTTGCATTACCAATACCTAGAAATACCCATACTCACGTGTAAAATTACGTCTTTACTTCAAATTACTTCAAATAGTTCATCAAACTGACTCTTGTTTTGATTCCGATGCCGATCTTCGATTTAGGCCACTTCATATACTACCGCTTTTCTCAACCGTTAACCAATCAAAAGCTTCCATTTGAAAAACAGGGAATCCAAATATTCTTTGAAATTGAGGCTCAGCAAGAACGAGGCTTGTGGTAAATGGCCGAATAAGCATGTGGGAATTTTTCTACGTGAATTCTGGTGAATTTGAGCTGGATTTTATTGATTTTATTAGACTGCGTCATGCGTGCAGCCTCAACTCCTTCTCTCGAACCTTTGAGGAGGAGTTGAGGCTGCACGCAGGCTAGATTTTATTTGATAAGGCTACAAAATTCGGCAGGTATCGGGTCCCAACCCCAACAAAATCGTAGAAACTGTACCGGGTGGTGGCTGACAAAATATTCAAACGTTTGAAAAAACATTGCAGAAGTTTGCTAGTGCGTATTCGAAATTCTATGAAATCTAATGTAGCAAAATATCGTTAGATATGCTGATTCTAAAAACAAAAAGTTACGTCAAGTCATGTGATCAATCTCTTGATAAAACATCTCCTGATTGATTTATTTAGCATAGCGTGCCATGAAACTATTCTTTCAAGCTACCAAGCTAAGGGACAGACAGTGCAAGGTTTATTTTATAACATGACCTTGCATGACCGGTGCAAAACGTACCATGGCAACTACCTTTTCGGAGCTGGTGGGTCAAACACTTTTTACAAAGCAAATATGCACGGGACAGTAAACATTTACAATTTCAAGATGAAGTTTGAAATCTAAAATAAATTTCACTTTGTATACAAAAATTGAAAACATGCATGCTGATATGTACTTGGAAGGGTGTGTATAAAATGACACGGAATTTTCTTGTAAGTTTTTTGCAAGAACGATTCAGCAGTCATATCCCTTCATCTAAAAGATCAATTTTTACGCTGACAAAGATTGGTAAAAGGACAAGAATTGACCTTGTTATTGTCTTTGGCTAATCTGTGGTACTATACAACATCTACTATTGTTCGTGAATTAAGGGCAGATATAGTTTTTTAATGTTTTAAAGGAAAGGGTGACGGAGTAGAGTAGCGTCGCCCATTATGGCCGGTCGCCCTTTATGGCCGGCTAGCAAGAGAAATTAAATTTCAGGGGACTGACGACTGGTAAGAAAACTGCAATTGCGCGGAAAATCTTCGCTGACATCTGTTTTATCATGATTTTACCTTCACCCAAGTTTCAATTCATTTGCATTGAAACCCGACGAGATGGTTTGTGCATATCTCTAATTGATTCTTTCATGTATTGCAAATTTTATGATTCTATTTACATT
>REGL01000054.1:546710-558285 GCA_004194395.1 Aurelia aurita complex sp. Pacific
ATAAAGAATGATTTGAATCAGCGAAATCTAAAAATAAATAGCATTGCAGAACTCAATGAAGTCAGAGATAAAGCCAGATGTATAGAGAGCTGGAAGAACCTGTTATAACTACAGATTACATTTTTAAGGTATCTGAAAAGATCATTCTAAATGTATGCTCCTGTATATAATATTGATAAGACAATTATTGTCATACTGGGTGGCCCAAAATGATGTATCTGTGTATATATTCTGTCTCAAATTAGATGCCACTTGCAAATGTATATCATCAACTGGCTCTTACTGTATGATCTTTTTTTTTATAAATCTTCTAAACATAAATGTATATAAAGGTAAACACCTACTAACAAAGTTTAAGAAGAGTAACAAAACTAAACGAGTATAATAGAAACTAATCAAATACTGTTAAAGGTAACTAATTTACAAAGGGGGTGCAACAATTAGCTTTTCCGATCGAATTTTGACAGGCTATATAAATACAAAATTATTTCTTTCATGACTACCGGTTCTGGGATGGAGAAAAGAAATCTAAACTTGTCATTCGTGTTCAGAAACCTTATATTTGGGAATAAGTTGTACCACTTTTCTAAGAAATCTCTTCTGGAGTGGTTGTAAAGGGGGCATTCTGAGATAAATGAGTACAGTTTTATGAGTACGGGGAAAACTATCTTGTTGAGCTTACTTGCGAAAGGCTCTATTTGAATGTTATGTTTCTATTTTCTGAAAAATTCGTGTATGGCAGATAATTTCTAGTAGCGTGTACTATATTGCCATTTCCTTGCAAGAAAATAAATAACACACCGTTGTGGTATTAGATAAGCATGCTTTCCCTAACTATGCATGTATTTTTTTATTGGAAACTAAGAGTTCGGTCCAGTACTGAAAATTTCTTAAAATCATCAGATTTTGTGTACTNCAACTGGCTCTTACTGTATGATCTTTTTTTTTATAAATCTTCTAAACATAAATGTATATAAAGGTAAACACCTACTAACAAAGTTTAAGAAGAGTAACAAAACTAAACGAGTATAATAGAAACTAATCAAATACTGTTAAAGGTAACTAATTTACAAAGGGGGTGCAACAATTAGCTTTTCCGATCGAATTTTGACAGGCTATATAAATACAAAATTATTTCTTTCATGACTACCGGTTCTGGGATGGAGAAAAGAAATCTAAACTTGTCATTCGTGTTCAGAAACCTTATATTTGGGAATAAGTTGTACCACTTTTCTAAGAAATCTCTTCTGGAGTGGTTGTAAAGGGGGCATTCTGAGATAAATGAGTACAGTTTTATGAGTACGGGGAAAACTATCTTGTTGAGCTTACTTGCGAAAGGCTCTATTTGAATGTTATGTTTCTATTTTCTGAAAAATTCGTGTATGGCAGATAATTTCTAGTAGCGTGTACTATATTGCCATTTCCTTGCAAGAAAATAAATAACACACCGTTGTGGTATTAGATAAGCATGCTTTCCCTAACTATGCATGTATTTTTTTATTGGAAACTAAGAGTTCGGTCCAGTACTGAAAATTTCTTAAAATCATCAGATTTTGTGTACTCAGATTTTCGTACGAGTTTCTGTGCCATTATAAAAATTATGAAGCAAAGTTTTTTTCCAGTGTTTAGACACTTCTCAAGTACCTTCCAAGTGATATGATGCAGGAAACAGTTGAAAATAAAAAACATGCCGAGGATTTCATCTATTAAAATTGATAGTTTCTTAAGTTATAGTTTCCCAGTGCTGGAGTTTTTTAATTTTTGGCCATCTCGGAGTTGAGTCTTATGAGCAGTTTCTCATAAAAAACGATGCTTGTACTCTGACAGATTTGTATGTGTTTGCTATTGTTCACTAGGTTCTTCGAATATGAAGCACCCCAAAAGGAGGAGAGAAGATAAAGAGCCTAGTGTGTGGAGATTAGCCGAGGTAAGATTCTGACTGAATTAACATAAAAACCAAGCATATGCCTCTTTTAAAGGGAATAGTTGATAGAGATAGATACCTATCCCAAGAACTGCAAATGCAAATCTCAAATTAGCCTATTTTATGTGATGATTTCGAAGCTGGAGGAACAACAGCGTGTGGTGGCGTTTTTGTGTATCTTGTTCATAGATCACCTCTAGTTAGCTCCGTTCTTTCATTTGAAAAGTTAACCCATGTCAAGTTAAAGATATACCCTATTGTGTTTAATAATTTTGGAACGTGCTGATTCATTGTGAAGCTTATAAAACCAATAGGTGTTTTCATTAGCCTGTTTATAGTGGCATTTCAGTATATCTACCGGGTGTGCCAAAATAAACTATGCACGTTTGGCAGGCTACAATAAATCGTACACTCGGTCGATTTTGATGATTTATGACTTAATCGTTAGCAGAAGGCCTGAATTAGTTTCTAGGACTTTTTGCAATTTTTTCCGTTCTCTGTTTTTAGAGCTAGAAGGGAGTTTCTTAAAACGTTCGTTTTTCGAAGGGAGTTTCGTAAAACGTTCGCTCACACGAGGCCGCAACAGTTCCGTTGTCGTGCCTTTCTGAAAAGTGGAACTATGAAAAAGTGATACTAAAGAGTGGAACGATACGCAATCGTTCCGCTTCGTTCCGTCCCCGTATGAACAGGCGATCAAATGTAGAACTGGTGCAGAAAACGGAACGATACGACTTTCCCCTAAGAGTATGCGTTGGTGTTTGTATTGCTAGAATGGAAAGAACGGAATCAAATATTGCCTAATGTAACGATTGCATTCCTATGTGAGCAGAAGCAAAAACCGATAAAGAATCATTCCGTTCCCGTGTGAACAGTCCACTTTTGCGATCGCCATCCAGAAACTGGAACGAAGAGAGAACGGCACGATTGCGTTCTCATGTGAATGAGGCCATAGTCTCAACTTNAACGATACGACTTTCCCCTAAGAGTATGCGTTGGTGTTTGTATTGCTAGAATGGAAAGAACGGAATCAAATATTGCCTAATGTAACGATTGCATTTCAATGTGAGCAGAAGCAAAAACCGATAAAGAATCATTCCGTTCCCGTGTGAACAGTCCACTTTTGCGATCGCCATCCAGAAACTGGAACGAAGAGAGAACGGCACGATTGCGTTCTCGTGTGAATGAGGCCATAGTCTCAACTTAATTTTATTGCCAGCTATTTTTTTCTATGAAGAGTTCAAAATAGTCTGAATGCACACAGAGCGTTACAATGTGTTTACATTCCTAGAAAGACGTAATTCTCTTTTTATCAGCACATAGATATCTTATTTGCTCGTCTCGCAGTATATGATAAAAATATCGATACAAAATAGAACGTTTGTAATTGTTATCTTCTAGCAGATGTGTTATACTCATTTTTTTTATAAGAAACCGCTTATAAGAAACGGTAGGCTCAATTTTTCGAAAGCTACGAAACAACCCTACCTGAATTGAAAAAAGCTAAGAAACTTCTGCAATTTTCAATTTTAATTTTCCTATCACACTCAAAAATATTTTGACATTGTGCAGTTAAAGCAACTGTTTGGACATTATTTTGAGTGCGAATCATGTTATTTACTCGTTTGAGTTTTTACTAAGTAATTTGGGAGCCCTTTAGACAAGACAAAATCAACTTTAAACTTCCGGCAATAAAGATATAGGAAACACGTAGGAAACTTGTGGTAGCAAAATGGCCCAAAAATTTAAGAAACTGCCTACCAGCCCCGGACCTTAGTTTCTTATATAAAAAAATGAGGGTATCTGTAGTCATAGTCAGTTGTAATCTGGAGATGTTGTTTTCAGGATAGTGATGCGGAAAAGAGCGATGGTGAACTCGTTGTGGATGATACCAATGACGTAAGTGTTAAAACCATGATTGACGTTAGTAGATTTAGTACAAAAATAAACACATAAATAACCAGTAAATTTGTAATGGAAGACGACGTCCAAACAAACTTTTTTGTTACGAGTGGTGGTCAGCGCATCTGAACGAACTTTAGGAATTAACATGTTTATGATTTGGCAGCATACCATCGGCATTTTTAACAATATGATGAATATGTTATTACAGTGCCAGACATAGTGCAAATGTGTAGAACACGTCGTTTCGAGTATATACTCATTGTCAAGTCAGCGTTTTCAACAATTTTTCTAAAATGTCTGTAATGTAGAGTAACATAAGTAAACATTTTATTCAGTTTTCTTTGCGGCGATTTTTACTGTCAGAAGTTTAGATAGCCTTCGCACAGACTTAACATAAATATTTCCGTAAAGTCTGCACGCAGGCTAAGGTCTAGATAATACATATCGTGAGATAAAATATTTTGAAGCCGTGTTAAGAGATTCCCACGATTTTAGTGTTGAACTTTGCAAATTTTTACCTTCTCAGTTTCTGTTTAATCTTATCATTATGGCCATTTAGTAAAGCGTTTTAATTCCTTCCAAAATATTCGAAAAGCAAGGTCATGGAGAACCAAAAACAAGGACTTTTAGGCTTAACCATTAATCTGAATAACATTTATCGTTTTAATGGATTCATATACACTTGACCTCAAGAATGTTATGCCTGCCCTTCTTCCACAAAGAATTTGACAGACTTTTTTGACCTCAAGAATGTAATGCCCGCCTTTATATGCCAGTACCAAAGTATATATAACATTGTAAAGAATGATAATAATTCAATTTCATTATTGATCACAAATGATTATAGCAAATACCAAATTTCAATCAAATCTTTTTTGAGGGTTTGTTTTGCTAGTATGCTTTCACTTTTAGCTTTCCTTCGAATCATTTCCCTTGTTTGAATGTGTTGTAGTATATCTATCTATCTACCGGTATACTGACTGCCTTCTAAGAAGAAGCTTAGCATCAGTGTGTAAAATAATATAAAAAGGAAAAAAAAAGAAATTTGCTCTTTTGTGTTTTTCTATTTTCTAAGTTAAAGGGAACCTAAGCATATATAAGCCCTCAGAATAACCACCCAATTTAAGGATCTTTAGTCAAAAGGGGTCCTTTGCGGGCTCGCTGCAATTTCGAACCATCTAAAGATCAAATTTGACCTAATACCACGAATCCACACTGCAATAATTTGACTGGCATGAATGTTTTACTTTATTTGAACTGCTCTATCAGTGCAACTACTGCACTTTGGATCCATAGTTTCCATTTAGGCCAAATTTTATATCAGATAGTCTGAATTTGTAGCGCGCCTGCAAAGGACCCTGGCTGACAATGGCTCTTTATAAAGTCCTTTCGCTTTTTCATAGGAAGCACGTTTACAGATTTATTTACCACAAAAGAAAACGTTAGAAATTACAATTTTAAGTCTAAAAAGAGCAAGAACGATTAAAATAATTTATGGCACGAGGAGAAAAAACAAGTGAGAAATACAATTACAAAAACACAATTAATTAGTATGGCAGGGATAGCATTAGTAGGTCAAAATGCGAGGAATTTATTTGTTTTTGCAGGACTCTCACTCACCGGCAGCGTCGAAAAGACTTGAAAATGGAGATTCTAGCCCCCTTCCGAGTGATGCTGCAGAGAAGAAAGCGAAGAAGGAAAACTCTCGAGACCCTAGAGATGCACGAGACCCGCGTGACCTACGAGACCCGCGTGACCCACGTGACATACGAGACCCGCGAGACCCGCGAGAACAAGTTCCAACTGCTGCATCATCGCCACCCGTTCCATCAGTAAAACATGGGAAGGTTCGTATAGATAACATTTAGTATCGCTATGCTATTAGTGGCGCTATGTTCTTTGAAGGAGTTAGTTGTTCGTTTGTTTCAGTCTTGTTTGTTTTGTTTCTTTTTGTGTAGGATTGGTCGTCAATTTTGCGCTAAAAGGAATGTGCTTTTGTGGACATGCTACAGTGGTGTAACGGATTGGCTTAAGGCCCTCCTCAAGCTGCAAATAGATCAGCAAAAGTTTGCCAAATACCAACATTGAAAATGGTGCTTTTATCGGCAAAATTAATCATTTAAAGGGAAGCACAGCACCACAGCAAAATCTATCCAAGGGTATGATTAGCCAAAACATAGGTGTCTTAACACCCTTGACTATCCTGTTCATCTGTTCTGTTCAACTCATCTCTTCATCAATATTCCTCTAGAAAGGCCAGTCAAGGTGATCTATACTTATCTCGAATGAACAGTCTTCAATATGGTCTAAAGTCAATTCGATATCTTGGTGCTAAATTCTGGAATTCATTACCTGTGGAACTCCGAAATGCTCCATCGAAAATATCATTCAAAAAGCAACTGAAAATTTACTTACTGAACAAGGCCAATCAATAATTCTGAACTATTTTTGCTTGAAAATCAAATGCGTATATTTCTTGAATTATTTAAATCCAACCAAATTTATTTGAAATTATTGTAGAAAAAAAAAAAAAAAAAAAAAAAAATAGTCTACCTATTGAGAGAGCTCCTCCTTTAAGTAATTCACTCCATACAATTTATCTCATTTCTCTGTATTTGTATATTGTATTAATTTTCCGTATCAATGTATTAATTTCTGTAATATCTTATTTCCTTGTAGTTTAGTTATCTGTTAGTAGAATAATTTATAGATTGTATGTTGTGGATTTAAAATATATGAACTGAACTGACCTGAACTAAGAATAAGTTTCATTGGAGGAGGTTTATTTTCAGTTTGATAACTCGTCCCACAGTCTAGGAAGTAAGGGCAAACAATGTGAGTTATATTTGAAATCTTATCGTAGATTGTAGAAGGCAGACCTTCAACGTCATCAAGCACAGCATTACCTTCATCATTGTCATCATCCAGTCCTGGTCGATCTTCACCATTAAACAAGATATCTTCATTAGGTATGTGTCCTTCTTTTTACCATTTTCAGCTAACGCTCGTGCAGCAGAATATAACTAACCGATTTCTTGGCACCAAAACACCAGGAAAATGTTTTCTCTTTGTCCATTGATGTCAAGTCTTTGGAAAATTTGAATGAAGTTTTTTTATCGTTTTCAGTGTTGCGAGACTGTGAATTTTAGAAAGTCGCTTATACCTCAAAAAAAGGAAAGAGAAGACGAAATATTTCGAGAAAATCCTTGAAGCTAATTCTACATTCTCCTTGAAGAGGAAGTCAAAAGTCTTCAAAATGGTTCCAGCGTACGATTTATTGTGGTCTTTGAAAATTGGATAGTATTTTAGCACACCTGGGACTGTAAATGTTTTAAATTCTGTTAATGTTTTGAATTCTGCAAATGTTTTGAATTCGGCAAATGTTTTGAATTAAATCTAGGATGGCAAGGGTGAATTTCATGAAGCAAAAAGGATCGATAAGGCCAAGCGATTTACTGCTCTGATATTTAGATATTTCACACTTACAGCACAGCTAGCCAAAAAGTTCTCTCTCGTGTTTATCTTTCATATGATCGAAGATTTGACGTTGTACTGAAATATTGTTTTGCTTCACATTTCAGCGCCTTCACTACGACCTCCAAGCTCTATTAGCAATGGTCCTTATCCATTCATACCTTCTTCACACAGTATTGGCAGGTTTGTATTCCACTTACCAGTTACTCTCTGTTCATACAAACGGCATGGCGTCACAACAGCAATGAAAACACAACGCCGTACGCCATCTTGTTTGGGGGTAAATTTGCAGAAAATATTTTTCTGTAGGAAATTTGCGAAAATTTGCATCAAATCATTTTATTATTGTTAATCGATTCCTTTTTAGGTATGATATTGTTAAGTTTGACGCGGACCCCTGTAAAGCAATCCTATCTACTAATAGGGAATTTTTTTCTAATAATATGTAAAACTAATGAAATGAACATGAAATGAGACAAGGAAATATTTGTCATTTAAGGGGGCGGTCATTTTTTATCCTGGGTACCAAGGCGGAGGATAATTTCACCCAATTAGAAAAAAATTTGATACCCCATCTGATATTTAGAAAATGTTTCTGTACCCCACCATCTTTCGGCAAAATGGTTTGGTACCCCCCATCCAGACCTCTTTGAGTATAAGAAGTATATGTGGACACATACCAAGTTGTCTAAGGCTATTTTCATACGGTCGAGTGATTCATCATCGCCAGATGTCTGTTAATATTTCTTGTAAATGATGATTGATGACTTCATATAAAATATTTCAAGGAAAATCGTTTTGTACCCCATAAATATGTATCTTGATATTTTTTCGTACCCCCACAAAATAATGAAAACAAGCTTCATATCCTTGCCAAAAATCCTCCGCCCTGATACCCAGGTTTCAAAATGACCGCTCCCTAAACGTTCGTTCCTTAAGCACCTGCAAAAATTTAGTCAAGTAGAAATTTATCCACGATGAATTAGTCACAGTAAAAGTGAATTACCCACCCAGGAGTAATCGGTTTACAGCTCAAGAAGATAAGACAGAAAATAATGCACTCTATTCGCCTTGTTATGTATTCTCTTTGTATTTTGATTCCAGCGACCTAAGTCCAGTTGCCTTCCCTACAAGCATGGCAAACAGTATTTCACAGGGTAAGTTAAGTTTTCGTTTGATCAACCAGATTTTCGGAAATTAAATCTTTTGATCTCGGGATTTCGGATATACTCATCTTCAAAATGGTGGTGCTTTTCTTTGCATTGAAAAGAATTCATCGAATTTTTTGAAAACTGAAAAATCATCGTAAATCCTAAATTGCTAGAGGAAAAATGAAACAATCTTCGAGAAAACCGTAGTTTATGAAGGTCTACAATATGGTGGCTAGCAGATGTCTGTCGCTCTTCTGGTTTCGGATTCAGAAATGTGATGACGTCACACCCTCTATTATACTAAAAGTCAACACTCTGAAACTAATTAAGATATGAAAAATATCTACGGAAGATTTGCAGCAAAATATGCTAAATTCCTTTCAAGCCATTCAATTAACAAAGAGAAGTCATAAGAATCTTACATCCACTATGCTCAGCCTGCCAGGATCATGTAAACAGGCACCCTTAGAAATTCGCCATTCAGACTTTTAGGCCCAGTTTAAACATCGTTTTTTTGCCGTGTCGAATTTAATATATGCTGCTAAAACTTCAAAGTGTCCATTGAATTCGACAGAAAATGATTTTTAAATCGCCTGCCGTTTTCAACAGCTCTGTCGTATCAAACGGCAGAAAAACGACTGGATATAAACATCGTATTACTGCCGCGTTTAATTAACCAATTCTTGGCGAAGGTCCGCGGTTTCTACGTGTGATCAGCCACTGCGGTTGTGCATTCTGAAAAATGCCCATTTTAACCATTTTAATTTCAATCTGACACGGCAAAAAACGATGTTTAAATCAGATTTTCAGACACGGCACATTCTGCCCTTTTCAATACAGTTCAATTCGACATGGCAAAAACGATGTTTAAACTAGGCTTTAGTAGTTTGAAAAAGAACCGCAATTTCTTTGATTCTTTACAGAATATATTTATTTTTCAGGTATTCCTTACGGCAGACCACCAATGGTAAGTGTTATTTTCACATTCTTTGTACAAAAAAAAACCTCCTCTTGATCTTCCTAGACATAATATCCGAATAATGATAATAATGCCCATTACTGTTCACAGTGGGCTTAGCATGCTTTTGTTTGGAAGATAGGTGTTTCAAATTTCTCAAGTTCAGTTCAAACCTCTAACTTTAGGTGCCATTTTTTAGCAGTCACATCCAAATTGTTGTTTTGTGGGGCTTAGGGCTATCACAACCTAGAGAATTCATTCTCGAGACAAATTTTAAGGAATAATCTATTGATAGAAGAGTTTTTAAAGACATAGAGGATGCCTGAAAGTATTTCATCTCAAATTAGTTACAAATTGGCCAAGTTTTATCATCAGGAGTTAAAGTAAAACAACGGAGCTAAAAGCTGTTTAGCCAGGGGGACTGGATCAATCTATTGCATCTGATGTTCTTGATCGATGAAAACGATAGAAACATAAGTGATGCGTGTCATTCTTTTATGCTATGTGTAGGCTACAGTCTTTGCCAAAACTAGTTGGGACATTGGTAGATTTCAGTGTTGTCGTGGTGTTTCTAAAATATCGAGACGAACGTACGTTTATAGCGTTCTTATTTCCCCTCCCCATAATTTGATTTTGCCGAGATCGAAGGGTGTTTGATTTAAGCAACAGTAAAGCGGGGGGAGCGGGGGGCACTTAGTCAGCTGCCGAAGTAGTGCAATTTTGTGATTTGTCTCAAGTCTTTTGGCCATGCTTGAAAGGAACTTAGGTTACTTTGCTGTAAATCTTGTTTATATCGTAAGATTTTTTCAAACTGGACGGCGTTTTTATTTATTCTGAAAAAATTCATGGACAATTTTGTAAAGATTAAAATCATCGTAAATCCAAAATCGATGGAGGAAAAGTGATACAATCTTCAAGAAAATATAAAGTACATGAAGGTCTACAATATGGTTGGCATGTTATGCATTTAAGAATTTGATGACGTCATATCCTCAAATATAATGCATGTCGTCATCTTGAAACTGATTAAGATATCAGAAGATTTCCATGGCAGATTTACAGGAAAGTACACAAAGTTCCTTTCAAGCCATTTGGTTCAAAGCAAAATATAATAGAATTTTTCACCTACCTTGTTAAAGATTTGAGCCCATTCCTCATGCTCTGTTCTATATTTACAGGGAAGTTTCGAACCACACACACCATCCAGGATGGGAATGCTTCAAACACTAGGAATGCCAAGTGGTAAACCAGCTTATTCATATCACGTATCAGGAGACGGTCAAATGCAACCGGTTCCCTTTCCACCCGACGCACTGATAGGTCCAAATATACCGCGACATGCAAGACAGCTGTGTACATTAAATCATGGTGAAGTCGTCTGTGCTGTTACTGTTAGTAATCCAACGAGACATGTTTATACTGGTGGTAAGGTGAGAATCTGTTGGCTTTTTATTCTGTTTCTTTTATGCTCATGAAATTAGTTCCTAAAATTTGGATTTCCTATGGTAGTAAAGTGTGAAGTTTTCGTTGTTGTTTCGATGGAGCAGTTGCTTTCAAAAAATATTGGCAAATTGTATATCCCACTATTTAAACATATGGATGGTTTGACACTTCACGGATTGTGCAAACAAAATTTTCATAATGTCTCTTTTAATTCCTACCCTGACCATCCCCTCAGGCGGCCTAGGGGTCAACAAAAGTTTCTTGCACGAAGGCCTCAGGGTGGGGCAGATTTCGTCAACGAATGCCCGAGGGCCAGACCAGGCACTGAGAACATGCCATATTGCCAGAAACTGTACAATGCAAATGCTCCTGGTATCGTGAAATGCCCCTGGGCTGGGGGAAATTTGCAGTAAAATGCCTGTAGTGGGGATATTTAACCCGGGACAGAAACCCAGGGAGTTGTCTGAGTAGGAATTGAACGAGACATAACCCTCCTCAAAGAAAATTTTCGAGTTGGTCCATCTTCCTGAGAATATTCACCTCAAATTGTTATTTGCCAGAAATGGTTCTGATGTGCTTTGGCTTATGTATTGGTTGATTATTCAAGTTTTCAAACATTTATCCCAGGGTTGTGTAAAAGTCTGGGACATTAACCAAGCAGTAACACAATCGACGCTAAACAAACCTGTCTCGACGCTAGAATGTCTGGTAAGCGAGCTCTTC
>REGL01000054.1:566976-578765 GCA_004194395.1 Aurelia aurita complex sp. Pacific
AAAAAATCACAGCTTCTACCCTATTCCCAAGGACAAATTAAACAAGCTTAAACTAAACCAGGTTATCAAATTCTTATTGGTCAATCCAGCAAATCAAATGCATTTGATTGATTGAAATTTAACCTGGTTTTGACAAAGCTGGTTTAACTGTGCCATGAGTGTGAATGCGGTAGTAAAATTGAAAGCAGATATGCAAGGCTAGCCATAGTGTTTTATTCTCTGATAAGTTGAAACAATGGGTAAAAAGTTGTATTATAGAATGAATTGATAATTGATAAACTGTTAAGTAAATCTCATTCTATTGCAGGTATTGTTGGCTCAGCAAAGCCCTCACAGGCAGTGATGGTTCATACAGATACACAAGCAGAAAGTCTCCAGATCTATATATTCCACTAGAAGAAATTAGAAAGCCTTCATTAGGTACTAAAGAGAAGCTTGTCATTGGTCACAATGTTGGATTTGATAGAACATATGTTAAGGAGCAGTATTTTCTTGAGGTAAAAGATAATTATTTATGCTGTATATATTCATTAGAATATGTTTAATTTCAAAATTCAATTGTATATGCACAGTACAGGTAATGTGCACATTAACATACATATGGTTTTATGCCTTACATGTTTTGAGTATATTTTTAGTTGCTAAAGGATTCTTGTTCAAAACCTTTTGCAGCCTTCCAATAAATGATTCAAGATTTGTTATCTGAGTTTTAAAGGATTCTTGAATGTTCTTAAAAATCCTCAAGAATCTTGGAGGATTCTTATCACAACAATATGCACAATGCCTGCACAGTACTTGTCTGGTATCCAGGGACATAGAAGATGACATGAGAGCAATTCAAATTATATCAACATTTCTCAAATTTATCTTATAATTGTACCATCCAGTTAGTATCCTTCAGACTATTTTAAGTTGATAGCTACAGGGCCAAGCTAAATTTTTCCATTTTCAAAATGATATTTTTGTGATCAAATATTTGAATGCTATCTTCTCAAATATCTAGAGAATCTGTGTATAAAATTCTAATCATCTAAAATCTCCACCAACTGGTCTGAAGAAATTAGTCCTAGTTGGCTACTTTTGTGTTAAAATGAAAGGATCCTGCTACTGTAACCAATTATTTAATTTTGGAGATGATCTTCACGTACAAGATACATTGATATAATGTTTGATCCTGATGTTATCCCTTTTTTGTAGAAATCACAGACAATGTTCCTGGACACATTAAGTTTACACATGTGCATCTCAGGGCTAACAGGGATACAAAGAATCCTGATGAATTCTAAAGAGAGTAAGAAATCAACATGGATGGATGTAGGTTCATTGAATAACCTTGCAGATGTTTATGCTTTGTACACAAATAACAGCAGACTTGAGAAAGCAATGAGGGATCTATTTGTTGAAGGGACATTGGCTGATATAAGAGAAAATTTTCAGGTTTGTATAGTCATCAAGAATGAATTTATTAGATATCTCTACAGAAATATGTTCTTAAAAAAGGCTTAATGTCTGATTTAGATTAGAAAGGACAGCTCTTCAAGATGGCTTGAGAAATCAAAAGTGATCTGCTTCTGTGTATCTCTGATTAGGATGCTACATTTTTTAAAGACAAAAAGGATTTTTTGCATTTTTATGGCTTTTATGAGAAGCAAATAGTCTTCTTGTCTAAGGTATATGAGATTTTTGGGAATGGTACACCCTTCAGTTTGCTGCTTGCAAAATGGTTTTGGTTTGTTTACTTTCTTTTTCGTATTTTGTTGAGGATTTAGTGTTGATAGGATTATTAGTTGTCTTATCGGTATATCAAGTTCAATCTTTAGAAAAAACTGATTAATGTTTTTCAACTGATTTAGGTTGTCTCCAGATGAAGAATTTTAAAGCAATTTTAAACAATTTGTAAAGGGAAGTAGAAATTATAAAAAACCCCAAAATATATTTAGGGTTTCAACAGCAATGAAATTATCAGTCTTTGGCTCAGTGTATAACTAACTTATCATGGTTTGCCAAAGATGATGTTTTTGGGTTTAACTGGTGGAATGATGAATGTTTTGGCATTATAAGACTGCTAATCAATGGCTGCATGTTTTTGCATCAACTGGCATCTTTTTCTTTCATAGAGCTGTGTTGAATATTGTGCAAACGACGTCAAAGCAACATATGAAGTATTTTCAAAAGTTTGGCCTGAATTTCAAGAACATGCACCTCATCCTGTAACATTTGCAGGAATGCTTGAAATGGGCACATCGTATTTACCAATTGATGACAGCTGGGAACGATATATCAAAGATTCAAATGAAACATATGAAGACTTGGAGAATGAAATGAAGAACACATTAATGAAATTAGCTGAAGATTCTTGTCGACTTGTGCACAAAAAACGGTAACTATTTATCTTAAAACCTAAAACTTTCTGGCACGATGGATGTCAGGGACTGGACTGTCTGAATTGATCAGTTCAACTAATTTAACATATTTCTAAATCGTAAGCCAGAAGAGTGACAGATTTCTGCTTGCCGCCACATCGTAGACCTTCGTAAGCTAAATGGTTGTTGAAAGAGAGTATCATTTATCCTCTAGTGATTAGGATTTATGATTATTTTGAGTTTTAACAACTGTCCATGAATTTTGAAAACAGTCAACAGGTCACAAATTTTCAAAGGTAGCATGACTGCAAAGTGTAACAAGTTGCCTCCAAGCTATTCAGCTTGAAGAAAAATGTGACGAAATTTTTCGCCACCTTTTTGAAGATTTGAACCGTATGCTAGATTAACAATCAGCTGTACCATGTTTTCGTTCGGCTTCGTGATCAGCGTATGACGTAAGAACACCCTGGGAACGAGGTTGCTAGATAATCGCAGTGTACTCTCTAACGGGTGTCCCGAAGAAGAGTTCAAGCCTTTAAAAAATCGTAGCACTTAAAATACTGGATGTATTTGAATGAATCGAAAGTCGTTTGATAGCAGATAGACTAAATATTTTTGTGATTTTTCTCCCCGAACTATGAGCGTAACTAAAAGGTACCGGGTGTCCCTAATAAAAGTGACAGATTTCTGCTTGCCGCCATATCGTAGACCTTCGTAAGCTAAATGGTTGTTGAAAGAGAGTATCATTTTTCCTCTAGTGATTAGGATTTATGATTATTTTGAGTTTTAACAACTGTCCATGAATTTTGAAAACAGTCAACAGGTCACAAATTTTCAAAGGTAGCATGACTGCAAAGTGTAACAAGTTGCCTTCAAGCTATTCAGCTTGAAGAAAAATGTGACGAAATTTTTCGCTACCCTTTTGAAGATCTGAACCATATGCTAGAATACCAATCAGCTGTACCAGGTTTTCGTTCGGCTTCGTGATCAGCGTATGACGTAAGAACACCCTGGGAACGAGGTTGCTAGATAATCGCAGTGTACTCTCCAACGGGTGTGCCGAAGAAGAGTTCAAGCCTTTAAAAATCGTAGCACTTAAAATACTGGATGTATTTGAATGAAGCGAAAATCGTTTGATAGCAGATAGCTTAAGTATTTTTGTGATTTTTCTCGCTGAACTATGAACGTAACTAAAAGGTATCGGGTGTCCCAAATAAAAGGCAACAGATTTGAAAAATTCTAATGCAGACTACGGGGTGTCCCAAAAAAATGTATGCAGATTTGGTTGACTCCAGCGATGTGAATTTAGCCTTAATCAATGGCTAATCACTCTCAAAATGTTCCTCGATAGTTAATTTGAATATAGATACCTCGTTTGTTGGCATTGGTGCTTTGAGAGCAGAAATATCGATCTTGAAAGCTCAAATTTTCGTCCACCTGCAAACCAGAGCTTTGGCCTTTTGGCCTAAGCAAGTTGCTGAAGCAAATCGAAATTAAGAACTGAAAGTAATGAAAAATTAAGAAACTGCCCAATGGGTGACTTCTGGAAAACAGAAAAACACAAGATCTAATATTGCTCAAATTTTATCAAGGCTATTGTTAATTTGTACGCTGTGCCTTAAGAATTTGCTTAGGCCAAAAGACTAAAGCTCTGGTTTGCAAGAAGAGGCAAATTGAGCTTTCAAGATTAAAATGTATGCTCTCAAAGCACAAACACCAACAGACGAGGTACCTATGTTCAAGTTAACTAACGAGGAACATTTTTAGAGTGATTAGACATTGATTGAAGCTAAATTCACATAGCTGAAGTCAACCAAATTCGTTTATATTTTCTTGGGACACCTTGTACATGCTTTCATAAAACTTCGCCGTAATCCTAAAAAGCGCTGTAATTCTAAAATAATTTGAAAAAGGAAAGGCGTCGATTTTCGGATCCGAAGATGCTTGCGGTGACGAATGAGTGAATAAGTTTGAAGGCAGAAACACCGCAATACAACAAAAACAACAGCAAATGGTTTAATTCATTTGATGCCTATATTTCGTCCTGCCATGCAGGACTTCTTCGGGGCTGTAATGCATGGCTGGACGAAATATTGGCATCAACTAAATTCAACCATTTGCTGTTGTTTTTGTTGTATTGGGGTGTTTCTGCCTTCAAACTTAGTAAATTCTAAAAGTAATAAACTACGATATAAGAAATGTTTTTTCTTGGATTATGGCAAATTACATGATATTCCCTTCAATTAATTCTGAAGGTACCAGAAGGATCCATGGCTTTGGAGTCTTGATTGGTCTATTCAAGAGTTGACGTTGAAAAAAGAAGTGAAGAAGACAACAAGAAAGTCACCAAAAAAGAAATTAGAAGAACAGATGGAAGTCGATGAAGTTTCAAATATTGTTTCAAAATTGCGAAATCTTCCAACTGATGAATTAGCTGATTTGGAAATTCACAACTGGTATCCTGATTTGCCAAAAGTTGATTCAGTTCTTTATAAAAGAAGGCAACACTTATCAGGCTATCCCAGGTGAAAATACTTCATTTTGCCTTTTCTTCATAAATGATATCGTAAAATCGTAAAATGTTTATTTATCTACCTTCGCAATTGAAATCTAGACTGGGAAGTTTGTGACGTTTATTAAATTGACAGGTATTTTAGTATCTAATAGATGTAACACTAGTGTAGCAGTCAATTCATTGATTCTTATTTCGACCGAACAATTTATTCAGAAACTGGCATTACTGTTCTTTTCAAATGTTTCAAAATATCAACCAACAACTTTTGATAAAGATTGCTTCGATAAAGATTGCAACAACCTTCGATAAAGATCGATAAAGATTGAACATCAACAATGTACCAGAAATTTATCAGAAATTTATCAGATATTAATCAGAATGCACATTACAGACCCATTGCCAAATTGCCAAATGCCAAAATGTGTTTATCTCCATCTGCAGCACATTTGATATTGTCAATAAAATCAGTATTATTATATGGACTTATCATCTCAAACTTTTCTCTATTCCTTTTCAGCTGGTACAGAAAGCTTTGCCTCAAAATGTCTGACCCAGAATGGGAGCCTGGTCCATCACTGATTAGCCCCCAAACGAGATTTGCACCATTGATGCTACGAATGACGTGGGATGGTTACCCTCTCTTCTTCAGCGGTAAATATGGATGGGGATACCTTGTGCCAGGGAGGATCGATAACCTTGATACGCCCCCCTATGACCCACCTGCTAGTAAAACAGCTGCTAAAAAGAAAGGTGCTGTGATTATTGGGTCTGGAAATCTCGAAGAAATAGAAGAAGAGCAAGAGAGTGCCTTAGAAGGAGAGGCAGTTTTTCCCACAAGGTATATTGTCGTTCAAATCATACATCAATCTTTCAGAGGAATTCTTCTCTGGAACACTTTTAGTGACAGAGTTAAGCAAAGTCCATCTGTTGTAGCCTTTAAAAATGAAATAAAATCTACTGAAAAAAGCACCTGCAGACTATTTTCGTAGCGTTTTTAAACATATACCTATTGTATGCTCCTTCTGATTATGAGAACAGTTATTACTGATGAAGGCTTATGTCGAAACGTTTAATGTGTTTTTCTCAGCTTATATATCCATTTTATTACATATTGAATAGGAGCTGATGAGAAAATATACCTATTTATATTCATAATTGTAAATGGAGTGGAAATGGGCCTTTGAACATTGGACTTGAATTGGACGAAATCAATGAAGTGCTAAAGAACAAAGCAAACGATCACATACAATGCATGCTAGTTGAGTAAGAGCCTTTAATATGAAATGTTTATTCTTTATTAGCTGTGGGTCAGAAGCAATGTTACCCAATTGTCTCTTCTCCCCCGCAGTTACTTCTTGGACACAACATCAACCAAATTTTCCCCAAAGCCCATTTCAAATTACTCCGACGAAGATATCATGAATTTTGATGAAGATGACATTTTGAAGTTTGAAGGGACGACCATTCTGGAAGATGCAGAAAGCCAACTTCAAGGAACAAGAAAACACGATGGAATTGGCCCTTTCGATGACGTCAATCTTCCTGGTGTTTGGTTTTACAAAATGCCTCACAAAGTAAATGAATACATTTTGGTATGAGCATAAATTTCACGAAAAAATAGACCAGGACAATAGACCTATTTGGACGTCTTGACTTGTGATGTTTGATCTTAGATTTTAATCTTTGATCTTTGTTTTGTGATCTTTGATCTTTGAGCTTTGATCTTTGGTTTGTGACCTATGGTCTTCATCCTTGATCTTTGATCTTTGATCATTCCTATGGATTAAACTTAAAAGTAACAGTTATTCACTGAAAGGGCCTACTACGAAAAATATAAGAAAGTTCACAAGAAAAATAATATTAAACTTAGACTGCGATGCCAAAATTTTTTCGATCAGTACATTTGGTATGAGGCTGCATTTGATTAGTTGGTGATCGCTCTAATCAAATGTCAGATGCATCATTTTCTCCTCTTTCAGTGTCACAAAGCAAATATTTGCAAGTATCTTCAAGCACAAATCTGAAAGATTTGATCTGAAATTTGAATAGATCATGCAATCTGATTTTGAAGTGTCTGTTCAGTGTGTGCCAGTAAAGTGCTTTTGCAATTGCAGCTATATCTTATCCCAAGCCTCTGTCAAACAAAGAGGAACTTATTTTCCCCCTGTTTATTTTCAGAACGGAGAACAATTTCGATGTGGCAATCCTTTAGGGAAAGATTACCTAAGCAAAATGGAAAACGGAACATTATCATCTGCTGGAGATCACAGTGCAACTCGAACACTGCAAAGCAATAAAATGATATCTTTTTGGAGGAATGCTCAAAAAAGAATTTGGTAAGGCAGCACTTGGTATGGGTATTCTTTGTCTAGTATTATCCGACTACTATAGATTAAATCATACTTTATATAGGGTGTCCCAAACAAATTCTGCCCCTGTTTGCCTAAAGATTGCGCCAAAACGGTAAAAGATTCTCGCAAAACTTGTGCATGATGTAGCTCTTCGGATGTTCAATAGACCATTTCGCAATTTGGAAAAGGGACTGAGGATAGCGCGGCCGATTCTGACAGCCTTGGCAACAAGTAGGAAATCTAGGAAATCCCCTCTTCTGCAGCTGGGCCTAAACTGAGCCGTTTCAAAGTCGAGGGAAACAACTGAAATAAAATGGCTCAAAATACATTCACAAATGAGCGAAAAGATTGCAAAACGGCTAAATAGTCCAAAGATAACACTTACCATACTAAGCAAGCATCACATAACTCTTGGCAGTTGCAAATAAAAAAAAAAAAAAAAAAAAAAAAAAATAAACTGAGCCGTTTCAAAGTCGAGGGAAACAACTGAAATAAAATGGCTCAAAATACATTCACAAATGAGCGAAAAGATTGCAAAACGGCTAAATAGTCCAAAGACAACACTTACCATACTAAGCAAGCATCACATAACTCTTGGAAGTTGCAAATAAATCGAAAATAACTCGAGTTTGGAGAGAGATGCGAGCGAGCCGCTAACCGTACACTTTACACTGCAGAAGAGGCGATTCCCTAGATTTCCCTGTTGCCAAGGCTGTCAGAATGGGCCGCGCTCTCCTCAGTCTCTTTCTCCAAATTGCGAAATGGTCTATTAAAGTTTGCTACCATCCCCCATAAAAATCCGTTGAAAATGATGGAGCTACGACCTTCAGGAGACCAAATTTGCCTGATGACTGAAACCAGCGGTCAGCCATTTTGTCTTACTATTTTGCAGTGATAAATACCTTCATGCGAGGTAAGAAATAGTTTCTGTGAGGTAAGAAATAATTGAAAACTCTCTGATCATTATCAAAATTTTCACTAGTGCTATGACATTGGGGGCTGCTGTTTCATTTCATCCATGGAGCTATTTATCGCTACAAAATAGTAAGACAAAATGGCCAACTGCTGGTTTCAGTCATCGGACAAATTTGGTCTCCTGGAGGTCATAGCTCCATCATTTTTCAATAGATTTTTACGGGGATGGTTGCAAATTTTAATTGAATATCTGAAGAACGGTATCATGCAAAATTGTGGCGAGAATCTTTTGCCATTTTGTTGCCATCTTCAGGCAAACGGGGCACAATTCTTTTGGGACACCCTGTATGTGTGAGCTGCGTGCATGACACTTTTCTCCTTAGCTCATATAAACAAAGTACAGTAGGACCGCGTAACGAAAAGCTTAATGGATGATTCTTACAGTATTCCTAGTATTCCTACTAACCCATAACTTCTTTGTGATGTGATCATGATTCATGAAAAATATTTATGTAAGTTACAACTAACTACATATGATTTCATGCGCCCCAGAAGTAGCAGCGCTTATCGAGTCAGTTTCCATCTACCGGGTGACCCAGAAAAAAGTGACCCAACTCAATCTGTTATAAAAAGAAAAATTAGTGGCCGATTGAAATGCTTTAAACGTTGTTCTGTCGCTAACAGACTAGCTTACGTTATGAATATTTTTTACAATTTTTACGGCATAGTAAATTTCCTGAATTAAGGATTTCGAGGAAAAGGGCATGCTTGAAATTCCCAAAATTTCATCAAAAACAGGGGATCAATTTAAAGCCATTTCATATCTTCAAACCAATAACGGGCGTGTTTCATTTCAGCCTGGGAATATATTTAGGTACCTAGGGGCTATAAACGTGCTCTGAAAACTTTCTACTGAGTTGCCTATTCCCAGGCTGGAATGAAACACAGTCCTCATTGTTTTGATGATCTGAAATGGCTCCAAATAGATCCCCTGTTTTGACAACTTTTTTGAGGATTTCAAGTATGCCCTTTTCCTCTAAATCCTTAATTCGGGAAATGTACTGTGCCGAAAAACATTTCGAAAAATATTCATAACAAAGCATTTCAATCGGCCATTTACTTTTCTTTCTTTAACAGATTGTGTTGGGCCACTTTTTTCTGGGTCACCCGGTATAGCAAAAATTGTTCTGGAGCAATATAAACGGTCTTAAACTGTTTCAACTTTGTAACGGATCAAAACTGTAAACGTGGTCTAGGATCTGCTTTCAGTTTAATGCGTCGCTTAGTTTAGAATAGAAATATTGTTTTTCAGTCGTTGAAATCTTTATTTTTGATTATTGCCAAATCAAACATAAGGCTCAAATGATAAACAAGTAAATACATCAAGTAAAATATAAGCACTTTGATGCGAATTAGAATAAGCACGACGTTTCGAGCATGGCCCGTTATAAGGCTCAAATCTTTAAAAAGGTCAGTGTAAAATTCAATTTCTATTTGCAGTTCACAAATGACTGTCTACCTGAATGAGGATCAGCTATCAGAAGGCATCAAATGGTGAGATAAATTTGATCATTTGTTATTTACACCCTTGATATTCTTTTCCTTTGTTTCCTGTGGGTCACGCTTGGTATTCATTTTATCATTGATACTACGAGGTGTGCCAAAAAAATTCAGGTTTTTGAAAAATCGTAGTACCTAGAGTACTGGGTGGATCTGATTAAATCAAACGTTGGTTGATAGCAGAAAAAGTGAAGTAATTTTGTGATTTTTCTTGTGTTTTTATGAGTACTGAAAATATGCGTAAATTCAACTTTGCGTACTGGATGGGTTTGAAGAAATCAACATTGGTTGATAGCAGAAGAAGCGAAGTAATTTTGTGATTTTTCGTGTGTTTTTATGAGTACTGAAGTAAATTCAACTTTGCTTACTGGATGGGTTTGAAGAAATCAACATTGGCTGATAGCAGAAAAAGTGAAGTAATTTTGTGATTTTTCTTGTGTTTTTATGAGTACTGAAAATATGCGTAAATTCAACTTTGCGTACTGGATGGGTTTGAAGAAATCAACATTGGTTGATAGCAGAAAAAGCGAAGTAATTTTGTGATTTTTCGTGTGTTTTTATGAGTACTGAAGTAAATTCAACTTTGCTTACTGGATGGGTTTGAAGAAATCAATCCTTTGTTTGCTACATTTCAAATAGATAAACCGGCAGAAATTCATCAGCTCTGTCACATCGAACGGCAGAAAAATGACTTGGTTTAAACATCTTATTTCTGCCACGTTTGATTAATCTGTCCTTTAGGTGCCACGATTTCTCAAATGCCTGAACTTTTTTCGGCGCACCTAATATTACAACTAAGTTTTTCCAATATTTGTGTTTAAACTAAAGCGCTTAATTTTACAGGAGTGCTGAATATGATTCGGATAGTCATTATGGTGCCATTTTACCAAAAGTAATTACAGCAGGAACAGTGACCAGAAGAGCTGTAGAAGTCACGTGGTTAACAGCTAGTAATCCACGGGTAAGTGAATTATTTTTATCATTATAATTTACAGTTGGACGCCGATTATCCGAACTGTGAAGGGACTAAGCAAGATTTTCAAAGAATTTGGGGAATTGAGGAGCAAATATGGTTTTGGATCACTCCTAAAATCTCTTACACTTTGCAAAAAATTTGCGAAAAATTTTCAAAATCCAGACAAGTTAGCATTGAATGCCCAGCAGTAATTCTGCAATTTACTATCAAAGCTCTTTTCTCTTAGTTTTAACTGAATATTTTCTTGATCCCCTTTCCGATTTTGTTTCAGCCGGACAGAGTTGGTTCAGAATTAAAAGCAATGGTTCGATCTCCACCTGGTTATTGCTTTGTTGGTGCTGATGTAGACAGTCAGGAACTTTGGATTGCTGCGATTCTTGGTGACGCCAGATTTGCCGGAATACATGGTACGTACCAGACCTAGGGGGGCTTATTATATTTTGCTGATGGGATGTGCACTGGAGCCTTGTTTCGTGAATGGAAACATTTACAAAACATTCAAAAATACATTGAAATATTGTAAATTCTTTTCTCTTGGGATTTGCATAACAAAAGTAGAGTACATTGCATTGGCTTCAATTCGCTCGGCCGAGCACAACATTTGAATCCTCTCACTTTCAGAATTCTCATTCTCTTGGGATTTTCCTCTGCGATGTCCACAACCTCGTACCCAGTGAAATGAAGGTTTATTCCTTTGGTAGCTGCCATTTTTCTCTGCGAAATCTTCCGTTTTCAGATGATTTCACAGACTTTAGATGCCCAAAAAATACGCCCTTAAAATACTCCCAGCGCTGAAGTTTCTCTTCTTTAACTTAAGGTAGATTGGACAAGACCAATTCTGTTCATAATCCTGCTCTTGTAGAAATTACTTCGTTATTATAAGAGCAACGTTTTATGTCAAACAGCATAGCCTCCAAATCTTTTCTTTTGTCCGAAGTTCCCCTGGGACGTTGACTCATCCTCTGATCAGATTGCGTTTTCTCCTAAAATTGACCAATCAGGTGCCGTCATTTCATTACTTCCGCGTTTCGCAGCTAGATTTAGGCCATTTTGAGTACCCCCCAATAAAAAAATATTGCACGCTCGAATAAATCGAATTTTTTGAAAAT
>REGL01000055.1:13071-49478 GCA_004194395.1 Aurelia aurita complex sp. Pacific
CACTATCATTTCAGTTTTTGAAGAATTAATGAAAGAGGGGGCTGGAATAAAAGTGGAGGGGTTAAAAGTTTTTAAAAATTAACAAGCAGGGGGACGATTATTCGGTACTCGAAAGCCAGACTGCTAACTTTGCAAAGTGCGTGCGGAAGATATTTTGCTCACGATAACTGCGCGCGTGGATGCTCTTTTGAAGGACAGTCGAAGGACTCAAACTTCTACTACTAGGCTACAGTAGTATTTCAGAGTTTTAAACCAAGTCAAAATGATTTATAGTCATCATCATTGTCAGTCATTCATTCAGGCCACTGCAGGCCGACTACCTCCCCAACGTTTTCCAGCATAATCTGTTCCCTGTTCTTCTCATCCAATTGACCCCTGCTGTTTCTGTAATGTCATCTCTCCATCTCATTTTTGGTCTTCCTCTACTGCCCTTCCTTCCATACGTTGTCCATTCTGTGGATTTCTTTGCCCATCAGTTTTCTGCCATCCTTCCTATGTGACCTGCCCACTCCCACTTCAGTGATTTCACCTTGGCTATGATGTCTACAACTCTTGTTTGCTCCCGTACCCATTCGTTTCTCTTCCTATCTCTTCTCATGATATTCAGTATTGCTCTTTCCTTGCTTCTTTGAGCAACTTGCAGTTTTAATGCAAGTTTGTTAGTTAGTGACCAGCACGTTTCTGCACCGTATGTCATTGCTGGGGTAATGATATTGTCCATTGTCTTCAACTGGTTAAGAAAGAGCAATCCTAGTTATTAGAAATGATGTACTTTGTTTTCCTTGCTTCTTTTCTTTGATTAAACGTCTGGATGACCTGTGTGAAAGCCTACGGCATGTCATGCCCCATCTTCAAATCAATGATTGGTGAAATTGGCGAAGCAGATGTGCGCCCGACGAAGAGGCTGCATGCATCAGGATCTAAACTGCGTGCAGAATTTCTTCAGCACAAATCAAAGTTAGCAGTCTGGCTTGAGATTAGGCATATTAATCGTTAAAGAAGCCCTTGGCAAAAATAGCGCTGCAAAGACAATAGCCTATGACATGTGCTGCACCATATTTGGGTAACTGATCTATGTCAACAGGAAATACTGATATCTAATAGGCTAGAATTTGAACACACAAGTGGCTTGAGCCACTTTTATATGCTTACATTCCCTTTAAGCTGTGCCACAACAACACAAACAGCAATGGACTGAGAAATGAGCTTGAGCAATCAGCAATGGCAACATAAGTGGAACTGAACAAATTTGAGCCAAGGTTGCTTTATTTGGTTCGGCTATAGAATACACAAAGAAAAGACTTTAATCACCAACAACAGAAATGTATAGGACTCAACTCCCATTATCAACTAGCTACCTGAATAGCCATGTCTACATGGAACTGTAGGATGCAAAATACCTGAACTCACAAATGTTTTGATAGTTGACATCAATGTACTTGCTGAAACATGGACTTGTGTTCATGACAAAGATATACCAAACTTTGAATACATAGAATTGAGCCCAAACAAAATTACTGGAAAAAACAAAGGTAGATCATCAGCTGGTGTAATAATATATGATAAGTCACACCTAAGAGCCAGATCTTTTGAAAACCAAAACAAATCAGAATGCCAGTCCAGTTTTGTGTGTGAAAAATTATGTGTCCTAGTTAAGGCAGTAGGGAAGTACAGCGATAGCAAAAGTCTATCTCAAATTGAATGTCACTTGAAAATAACAACAATTGAAGTTTTTGCAATTTTTTTTTGCTGTGTCGCAAGTCTCACATGACATCTAATTTGAGACAGACTTTAGGATGAAAATTGCATGTCGCACTAGCGTATCACGCAAATACAGTAGATGCTATTTGTTACAAAATCGTCTCTTATTTAACTGTATGTAACTCTCATATTCATGATTTGGCCCTACTAAATTATGCTTCATCCAAAAGCACTTTAACATCTCCTGTTTATTATTATTATTATTTTTCTTTTGCAACCACCTCTAAGGGGTCCATTATGGAAATAAGGGTGTATTACAGGTATTTATTCAATGTGCATTGTCATTGTATTTTATCTATTTTTAGCTTTAAAACCTTAAATTTATTTATTTCTTGTAAATCTTTTATTTACAGGGTGTCCCAGAAAACATGTGCGACGTTTGAATGGCTACTGTGGAGGAGCCATAAATCTAACGTTCTCGTTTTTCAGATTTGTGAATAGAAGAGATTTCAACTTAGAGTTTGTCACTGAGTTTGTGTAAATCTGATAGGTGGTTGCTGATTTATTGAGAAAGAAAGTCACAATCACTGGTTGCTTCAAAACCAGAGGATTTTATCTCCGTACTTAACCTTATAACTTGAATTTTTACATTAAATAAACTTAAACTTTACAGTTATGCCAAGAAACGCATTTGGGAGTGATTGATGACCATATTCTTCAAGAATATCAACCAAGCAGCATGCTGAACGCAATATTTTTGGTTTAAAATGACTTTATCACTTTTAAGAAGCAAAATATCTGATGGACGCATGACATGGCCTGAAGCACTTGTGTTGCACATTTCCATTCATGGCAACCCTAGATATGTCCAATATTCTTGGCTGTCACAAAATTCAATGTATGACTATCTGTCTCATTTATGAATATCAGAAAACAGGGCTTGGTAAATTTTTTTCAATCAATTTTGTTGATTTTAACGCGATGGAGAATAATAAATCCTCTGGTTTTGAGGCAGCCAATAATTTTGGCTTTCTTGCTCCATAAATCAGCAACTGGTGATCAGATTTACTCAAAGTCTGTGTCAACCTTTAATTTGAAGTCCCTTCTGTCAAGAATCTTAAAAACAGAAAAATTGGATTGATGGCTGCTCCGCAGAAGCCACTCAAACAGCGCACATGTTTTTTGGGACACCCTGTATTATGTGGTAAATGTTTACATACATCTTGGCCAGTTTGCTAACAGTCTGGTAATTTTTCTTCCCAGCTTGTGCCGGCATTGCATTTGATCAGTTTGATCCTCTTCGTTCCATGGTCTCCCAAAGCATCGGGCTTCATTCTCCAAATGATCGTCTTCAACAGAATTGGTTGAATATTCTTCATAGCATCATCTGGTACAAGTTTTGGACCAGTGAACTGATTCTTGCCGAGAAATGTGGTTGGATTTCCTGAAGAAGATTTTAAACTGAAATCAGCATCAGAGAAAACGTTCTGGGAACAAAGAGAAACTGCAAGGGGATATTTCTATGGTAAGAAAGTATTTTAAGACCAATCATCTTAAAGTAATTATCCTTGACATTCTGACGCTTTTTGCTGAAAACGTGTTGCTAGTAGGAAAGCAGAAAATCTGAAGACTTTCAAAACAGATGTTTCGTTATCACCTGCTTTCTATCCGAGTTGACCTAACCTAAAACAACAACATGAAGAAATATATATAACAAGCATAGGTTCCAAATCTTTAACACGGTGAAAAAAGGTGGGTGTAAAATTCAATGACCTATTTCTTCTGATTGAATGGCTTGAAAGAAACTTTAGATACTTATCTATAATTCTACCGTTGGACTTTTCAAAAATTTTGAATATTTTTGGAAATTACGGTGTATCTTACATTTCAACTCATTGGAGGATGTGACGTCATCAAATTTCTAAATCATAAACCAAATGAGTGACAGACTTTTGCTTGATACCATATTGTAGGCATTTATAAACTATGGTTTTCTTCGAAATTATTTCATGTTACGTCAAACAGTTTAGAAATTACGATGGTTTTCAGTTTTTTTGAACATTTGAATTGGAAGCTTTCAGAAAATTCCAACGGTAGAATTATAGAGAATTAGCTAAAGTTTCTTTGAAGTCGTTCAGTTCAAAGAAATAGGTCACTCAATTTTACACCAGCCTTTTTAAAGGTTTGGAGCCTATGCTCATATAACGGGTCTTTGACAGGAAACAGGAAGAGAGTAGAACCCCTGTAATCTTTCGACATGTAAAGAATTATTGCGTCGTCAAATTGAAATCATAGAGGAAATTGAAATTACTTTACTTTTATTCGACCTTTTCTTTCCAACTGTCCTCCAAGCTGTACTGCCTAGACCAGTTCTTTCCTTCAAAAAAGGAGGTTGAGTTTGAATTTCTGTTGTTGAAGGAATGGAGCAGCCTAGGCAGTACAGTTTGGAGTGCAGTTTAGAAAAAGTAAGATGGAGATCGTAGGAGGGCATCAAAAAGCCATGATACCGCTAACATATTTCTGAAAAACCGAAATTGCTTCTAAATTCATCTAAAACGACCATAACATCTTCCCTCGCTTTGCATTTATAATTTCGATTTTATGTCGCAGATGACTCCTCATTATCAGTTTTGTGACCCCAAAACTGAAGGCTAATTCTAATCCAGATTACAATATCTTTTATACGGTGGTATTGGAATCCTCCTCAAAATTATCTCGAATTTGATATTGTTATTGCTGTACATTTTAAATTGTGTAACAATTTGCTTTTACGGATCAAAAGTAGGGAAGAAATTACGAGCCATTGAAAGAGAAAGGAACAGTAAAACCACTATTTTACGACCAAAATCCTTAAAACCGGTCTTAAAAAGGCTAAGAACCCCGAACCGTCAGCCCCTACGACCCCCACAGTAGGACACAAAGGCTTCATTTTCATTGATACCAATTCGACAACACAATAATTCTCGCTAGCAACGCTAGCTTAGATCCTCCTTGATCAACGCCATAATGATTGTGACGTAGGTTGAAAATATAATGGTTACCTTGAAACGAATCACTGTTATACAACTCCTCTCCACCAATCATTGCGAAGTCGTGAATATTCGATGCCTTCATATTCTCGATCTGAATATTCTCCGGTGGCTTGTAATTGCCCTTGGGGAATTTTCGACCAATCCGCAGCGCTGAATTAACCAACGTGTTACCCATCACTTTGACATTCTTTGCACGCACGTGGCAAGCTGAGCAGTCATCTGGACCATCACTGCCACTCATTCGTATTCCATTGTTCTCTCCTGCGTCAATCACCCAATTGTCCCGTACTATGTGATCTGAATCATGAACACTGATCCCGTAATTGTCTCTGTCGTAGATGCTGCGAAGCCGGAGGTAATTGCTTTGCACGGTGTTTCTTTGCCCATGACGAAGTGATATGCCGCCAAAACATTCTTCTATTGCGTTTTTGTAAACCTTGAATTGAAAATAATGCAAGAACCATGCTCTGAAAGTTTTTTCGCTGGGTTTCTCTGCCTATGACTGAGTGATATGCTAACAGGCATAGGATCCTAAGAACGTGGTGTAAAATTCTGTCATCGCTTTGAACTGAATTGCTTGAAAGAAATTTAGAGCATTTTTGAGTGCGTAGGTAGTCATCCTACCGCGGCAATTTTTGATAGCTGCATTATTTTCAAAATGAAAACTTCTCTATTTTTATTGAAAAAATTCATGGACAGTAAAAATCATCGAAATCAAGATAAATCCTAATTTGATTGCAGAAAGTTGATACAATCTTCAACAAAACCATACTTATAGCAGGTTTGAAATATGGTGGAGAAATCTGCTGCTGTTCTGGTTTAAGATTTAGAAATTTGATGACAAAGAAACGAAATGCTGCCAATTTGAAAATAATCAAGACATTCAAGGGAATAGATATAGCTATATCTCGTGGCCGCTATAAATAGGCTGAAGAAACGCCCACAAACCCATTGTTTCTTCAGCTACACAATGAGACCGGATGCGTCAAAGTGGTTGAGCATAATAGAATATATTTTTGACCTGGCCCGGGCCAGCTTTTAACTATGTCGATTCCCTTTAAAGATTTGTTGCAATAGACCTACTAATTACATTGCAAAGTACCCTTAATTCCTTTCAAGGTAATTCAAAGAAAGTAAAACATTTTCTTAATGATTTGTACCTATGCTTGGAGCTCTTGTTGAAATGAAAATGATATGAAATTATGCATATTGATTGGGTCCAACGATGAGAATTTAGCTTTAGTCAATGGCTGATCAATTTCAAAATGTTCCTCGATTGTTAGCTTGAACATATACACCTCGTTTGTTGATATTGATGCTTTGAGTGTTGAAATATTGATGTTGAAAAGTTCAAATGTGCGATCACCTCCAAAGCACAGTGAAAAAATCAACAATTTCCCTGATAGAATTCCAACACAGGTTAGATCATATATCATATTCCATTCTATTCACCAGAAGTCATACATTGTGCCGTTTTCCTTTGATTTTAGTTTTAAATTTTGATGTGCTTCATAAATATGCTTAGGCAAAAAGATCCAAAGTTCTCGTTTGGACGTGGAGGCAAATTTTAATATGCAATATTAATACCTCAGCTCTCAAAATACCAATATTAACAAATGAGGTATCTATGTTCCAGTCAACTATTGAGGAAAATTTTGAAATCTATTAGCCATTGATTGAAGCTAAACTCTCATCGCTGGACTCAACCGAATATTTGTAATTTATTCTGGGACACCGGCTTGAACTAACCTTATTTCCCGATGATTTGATGCCAATTGTTTCCTGTTCTGCATCCATCTTGTAAAAATAGTTATGATGAATCTTGTTGTTGAAGTCAGTCGTCTCTCTTCCTTGGTTCTTTGAAACTTGCACGTAAATTGCTTCTGCACCATCATGTTTGTGCTTCATTATTTTCGCATCAGGATCGAAGTTCATGAACCTGTTGAAGATATTTTCTGATTTCTTTTGGTTTATAGCTAGTGAAATGCTGCTTTTGCTGTATGTGATTGTTGTTAGTTTAAAAGGCAGAACTACTTTTGATTGCAGAAGGAAAACTTTCTGACCTAGGGATAGCGCCATCTTGAGTTGCAAAATGTTGGCATTTTGTGGGTTTTCATTCTGGTTGGAATGGAGAGGATGGAAAGGGAGAAATGATTACACGTTTCTACAGGGTGTCCCAAAAAATTTGTGCCCCGTTTGTCTGAAGATTGCGACAAAACGGCAAAAGATTCTCGCCAAATTTTTGCATGATGCTGCTCTTCAGATATTCAATTAAAGTTTCCAACCATCCCCGTTAAATCCGTTGAGAAATGATGGAGCTATTACCTTCAGAAGACCAAATTTGCCTGATGATTGAAACTAGCGGTCGGCCACTTTGTCTTACTATTTGCAGCGATAGGTAGCTTCATGGATTGAAAATGAAACAGCAGCCTCCAATTTCATAGCTTTCGTGAAAATTCCGATAATCCTCGGAGAGTTCCACTATTTCTGACCTCACAGAAATTATTTCTTACTTCACGTGAAGATACTTATCACTGCAAAATAGTAAGACAAAATGGCCGACCGCTTGTTTCATTCATCAGGCAAATTTNAAAAATTTGGCTAGAATCTTTTGCCGTTTTGTCGCAATCTTTAGGCAAACGGGGCACACATTTTTTTGGGACACCCTATATGTGTATAAGAAACTAGTACTATGATGGCCGAAAATCTAAGAAACTCTTGTATGAAGTTTAAAAAGAGCCAAGAAATTTTTAAATATTAAATTCAAAAGATATAATGGCAATGTATCGTTCAACCCTTATTCTTGACTAAAATTAACTTTTGTTGGTCTGATGCAAGTTTCTTATAGAAAACAGCTGCACTGCAATCGTGGATCTCATTGCTCCGCATTCTCGTTGTGCTCACAACGATTATCTGTGACTGTTGAGAAAGGATTGGTACTGCTTTATCCTAAGGATAGTGTATAGGGCAAGGGGGGTAGTTCTGTTAGAAAATACATAAAATGCTTTACCTGTTGTGGTGTATCTCATTTCTCCGCATTCTCGTTGAGCTCACAACGATTATCTGTGACTGTTTGGAAAGGATTGGTGCTGGCTTATCCTTAAACGTGCAGTGATGTATCTTGTTTTTCGTCCCTCTCACTCTTGCCCATCTGTTGGCAGCGTGGTCCGTGATCATGATGTTGTGAAACTCTGAGCCACTGGCAGTATTTGCAAACTCCAATGGAGCCACAAATCCACGTCCATTGCGATACTTGCTGAGTGGTGCGGTGAAGATGATGTTTGAGACTTTACACCAGTCGCCGAAAATCTTCACTTGGGAATTGCCTTCAAAGAGAATTTTCCCTCCTTCTTCACCTTCAAGTGTGACGTGCATCTTGGCCTTTCTTATGACCAGCTTCCAGTTTTCATATTTGCCGTTGGCAATGCATATTACGTCATTAGGCCTCGCAGCGTCTAACCTTGCTTGCAAGACATTGCGGTCGCTGATGCATATTCTTTCTGATGATGTATTCTGTGCAAACAAAACAACGAGGATGGCAGCTTGATATTGCCACATCGTGCTGGAGAAACTTATGGAAGAGCTGTTGTTTTGTGTCCTTGCTTGTTGGAGAGATCTTGTTTGTGATCATTTTCAATGATAACCTGCTGCATATACATGCCCTTTCTCCAGTAGTAGCTATGGTAACAGTTTTCACAATAATTCTCTCTCACTTTTCAAATAGCGCTTCGTTTGAGCTCGTTATTTATCGTTGAGGTACCATAGAATGAGTGTAAAAATTTATGTTTTCCACGGGAGTCACCTCTGTAACGCTTCTTCTCTATGCTGTTGTTTACAGCCGGTAAGTTTATGTACATAAGGCCTAAATTCGCGTTCTATACCTGCACAGGTTCAGCAGCCCATTTTAGTAGGTCCAAGGGACATGCATACAACAGATTAGATTTAACTAAATGAAGTAATGTTATTGTCATAACAACCTTTCAGTGCTGAAACAATCAAATAATCTCTTTGCGACTAATGAAGTTAAAAGGGGTGAACAAGAACTCATCTGAGAAATTTGTAATTTCTCAATTCTTCTATCAGCTTTACTTCCACCAGTACATGGACACATCCTGCCTTTGTAAATGTAATTTAAAATTTGTATTGGTTAATTTCTTCTTTAATGTTTATGTTTATAATTGTATGTTAAATGCCACAGGGTTGATATGTATTTCCATTCTCCTTGTGGTATCGTGTTTGTAATTCTTTGTCATTGTTATATTTTATGAGAATATGGGGAATGAAAAAAAAATCAGCTTTACTACATGGGCAAAAAACGCTCCCCCGGGTCAAATAGGGTTCAGGTTTTCCTTGGTTCAATGAAGTTGATTAATATCAAACAATCGACAAGTTCTTCATCCAAAATATTTATACAGGTTTTCCTTTGTGCATTGGTTCTCATTATCATGTATCGTAGCTACCTTCCATCGAAGTAAGCATTTCTGTCCATGTATTCAACATTCAGAAATCCCTGGTGTCTTTTGCAAAACGCTCTGCTGGCGACAACATTTCCTGAAATTGCTTTTCCTCTGAGTTCGCTATATTTTGCAGTCTTGAATTGGAGATGTTATATCTGCGGTGTGGGCTCTTAAACTGTTCGCCTCCATGATCACTCAAGTGGACAGGCTTTGAGCTCAGTTCGAGCTCCCATCGGAGTACTCTGGTATATTTAGGATAGGGGTGCTCATGCTATTGGTCAAAATTTTAGGAACAATCATTTTTCTGGGACATCCAATCAATTTTAATTCCTATCATGTATCGTGGCTACCTTCTATCAAAGTAAGCATTCCTGTCCACGTAGTCAACATTCAGAAATCCCTGGTGTCTTTTGCAAAACGCTCTGCTGGTGACAACGTTTCCTGAAATTGCTATATTTTGCAATCCTTGAATTGGAGATGTTATGTCTACGGTGTGGGCTCTTTAACTGTTCGCCTCCATGATGACTTACAATCAAATTAGTGGTGTCCTCACATTCAAGTGGACAGGCTTTGAGCTCAGTTCGAGCCCCCAGGTGGGTACTGTGGTATGTTTTGGATAGGGGTGCTCATGTTACTTTTTGGGTAAAAATTTTGGGAAGAATCATTTTTCTGCGACAATCGTTAGTCCAATCAATTTTAAGCATCCTTGAAATTCTGGACTATTTTTGGGTCTCAAAGGAAAAGTTAGAAAAACTATAGAATGAAAGTCAAGTAACATCATCAAAATAAAAATAGTTAGATATCGAAATACCGGGTGTCCCAAAATGATGTATTATTGTTTGATTGCTCACATGGCTATAAGCAATGAACCGATTTTCAAAAACTTTGTTTTGTTTGATTGCCTAAAGGCTAAATTGTATTTTAAGATCTTGGTTGCGGTTTTACCACGGCGTTTTCATGTTGAAAAGAAGATCGATAAACTTGCTCAAATTCAAGCCTTAGATGGCATGAGAAAGAAACGGCCTATTTTTCCAGTCAACATTTTAGATGTGATACAAAAGGCTAAACTCGTATTCGTATTCTCTGAACTCAGTATTAACTGAATTCGTATTCTCTGAACGCCATATATTCTATGAACGACATATAAGTTCAGCCTTTTGCATCACATCTAAAATGTTGACTGGCAAAGAAGGCCGTTTCTTTTTCATGCTATCTAAGGCTTGAATTTGAGCAGCTTTATCGATCTTCTTTTCGACATGAAGAAATTGGCCTAAACCAAAGCCAACATCCTCAAATACAATTTAGGTTTTCGGCAATCGGATGATATAAAATTTTTGAAAATTGGTTCATNCTATTTTTCCAGTCAACATTTTAGATGTGATACAAAAGGCTAAACTCGTATTCGTATTCTCTGAACTCAGTATTAACTGAATTCGTATTCTCTGAACGCCATATATTCTATGAACGACATATAAGTTCAGCCTTTTGCATCACATCTAAAATGTTGACTGGCAAAGAAGGCCGTTTCTTTTTCATGCTATCTAAGGCTTGAATTTGAGCAGCTTTATCGATCTTCTTTTCGACATGAAGAAATTGGCCTAAACCAAAGCCAACATCCTCAAATACAATTTAGGTTTTCGGCAATCGGATGATATAAAATTTTTGAAAATTGGTTCATTGGTTATGGAGATATAAGCAATCAAACGATAATACATCATTTTGGGACACCCGGTACATTACATGAGATCTATCAGTTCAGGGCACTTTTTCCATATATTTTGAATGTTTACTGCATACTTTTTAGGTACATAGGTTAAGAAAAATTATTTTCGAGTCCATTTTTATGCCATAGATTACTTTTTTGGGTTGATGTTTTCTGCCTCAGCCAAAGCACCAGTATCCAAATTATATCAGATTAACCCTCGAGGTTCAGATACCATTTGAGCAAGGGGTAGGACGGACTACAATACACTTCAACACAAATACCGGGTGTCCCAAAAAAAGTACTCCTGTTTCAAAATTCACCAAAAATTGATTATCAAACCTTTGATGAAATTTTCTTTTTGAGTTGTTTCGTCAAATACCCAAGAATATTCATAGGTGATAAAATGTTTGCTTTTGATACAGCAACGTAGAAAAATTACACGTTGAAAAACCTTATTTTGAGCTATAGTTTTTGAGCAAAATACTCAATCTTGCCTAAGACTTGATATTTTCTGATCTTTTATCATCATTGAGGTCTGCCATGATAGTGCGCATTTCTTTCTGTCATTTATGACCAAACTAGATGCTTTACATGCACAAAGAAATTTATCTGGCAATCATCAGCGCTTTTTGCAGTATGATTCAAAACCAGGTAGCCCTAAAAAGAGCTAAATTTGCTACTTTTTAAGCCGATTACAAGATCAGCTATTTATTGGAAAATAATTTGGTCCTTGATATACTTGACAAAAAAAGAAAATTGAAGATCGGCCGTGAAATCAAATTTTAGTGATTTTTCAAACGGGAGTACTTTTTTTGGGACACCCGGTAGTTGCTCGAGATACATGACACGAATATGTAAAGGATACTAACGCTAACTTGGCGTTTGATTTACACTGATTACGTCTACGTTTGATTCATATTCATCTGCCATCACATTCAAGTGATATCGAGGCTGCAATGCCTTGCACTCGAGGCTTCTGTTGCCGTAATTTGGCGTCACATGAAAAAGCGCGCAACGTTTTGCTTGAATCTTACGTCAGATAGTTACAAGTGCAATAAAACATACTGTTTTTACTTGCAAAGCCCCTTCGCCGATCTGCCGATCGTCGCAAAGATGTTAGCGAAGCTTTTGCGTCGATCTTCCAGCACTACTAGCGATGGAATTAATACCTGGGAGCTGCCGAGATTGCATCGCAATGCATATTGCAACAATAAGGAAAAGATTGCTCATATTTTGANTTGCACTCGAGGCTTCTGTTGCCGTAATTTGGCGTCACATGAAAAAGCGCGCAACGTTTTGCTTGAATCTTACGTCAGATAGTTACAAGTGCAATAAAACATACTGTTTTTACTTGCAAAGCCCCTTCGCCGATCTGCCGATCGTCGCAAAGATGTTAGCGAAGCTTTTGCGTCGATCTTCCAGCACTACTAGCGATGGAATTAATACCTGGGAGCTGCCGAGATTGCATCGCAATGCATATTGCAACAATAAGGAAAAGATTGCTCATATTTTGAACAAGAAGAAAGTTGATGTCAACAAAATAGATAGCCGGGGAAGGTATGTGTGTTTTCGTTACAGTACAGCAAATCTTATGCCATAAAGATTGGAATATTTCATTAGTTTTATGTTTAAACGGGAAATTCTCGTTTTCAAATTCTTCAAAATTATGACTGGGCCCAGTGCATCAGTTTGGTTTTCGTTAAAGAGGCTGGACACTGAAGAATTGCTTTACAGTTTACTGCATATTACAAGAAAGTCGCACTTTAAAGGATCTTACTTTAAAGAGGCCTTTGCAACTAGCATGCAGTTTGAATACATCCTTACTTTGTCTCTTTGTTGACGTCATTTTTCATGGTCCACGAAAATGACAACTAACTTCTAGAGATCGTGCTTTGCTAATGATTAACACTGAAACAATTTGCAAATTTATAGTACAGTACTTTTGTAGCATACCGTAAATGCTCTATCAAGCCTCCCTCTCTAATTCAGTCCCCTCTTTAGTTAAGCCCCCCACCACCCACTTATATCAAATTCCAGAGGTTACCAAAGATTTTCCATTTATTGAGATGAATAAGTTTGCTTGCTAAGTTTGATATGGTTTGGGATAAAACTATGTGGAATTTATGTATTTGATTCGTAAAATTGTATATTGAATCCGCAAAATATGATGTAAAAGAACTAAAAAGCTATCATCTATATCCTTGTCATTCGATTTTGCAAATAAACCCCCTCTCTCTATTAAGCCCCTCCTCTGGAGTGTCCGAAATTAAATAAGCCCCCTGGTAGGTGCCTATCCGTTCGTAAGGATTCCCCTGGAGTTCTAAGGATGCGTACAATTTCTCCCGAATTCGGAGACGAAGCCGCTCGGAGACGAAGATTCGAATGAAGCCGCTCGAATTCGTGAGAATGCATCTGAATTTGTAACGAGTGTGAATGCGCAAGGACCCGTACAATCACACACGAAGCGGTTAGAATCCTTGCTGATTCGCACGAACGTTTACAATGCGAGCCCTTACCAACTTTCAAGGAATCTTATGAATTCTGAAGCGAAATTCTTCCAAATTCGGCGATATTAATACTTACGAAAGAATTATATTATAATTCATAACTTTAGAAAGAATGGTGAAGACTGGTATTGTCTTTTGTTTGTTCTTGCAGATTTAAGAATAGATTTCTCCAAATAATGCCAGGTAAAATTATATCTGAAATGCTCCAACAACAATGTAAAGAAGACAAAGCTTTAAGGCATGCTCACCTGATCTTTGACTATGGCTTTCTTTATTTGTAGAACTGCATTGCATTATGGGTGTCTTGGAGGAGCCAAAGAAGCAGTTGACCTCCTTCTTAAATCCGGTTGTGGCATCTGCATAATAGCAGATAGGCGTGGTCATATGCCATTGCATTTGGTAAGTTAATTGTAGTCATGATCATGATCATTGCAGCTTTACAGCGTGCTTCAGAAAAAACACCATCCAACTTTAATCGACATATTTCTGAAAATCATAATATCTGAATTAATTTGACCCATACCAGCTAAAAGCACAATCTATCTTCTTTCCAATGATATCCAGGTTGGGCGTGTCAGTTGAAAAATTCATTACATACCGGGTGTCTCAAAATAGTACCTCCGTTTGACCGCACAAGGGAACAAAACGATAAAATTTCAAGACTTTTTGAGTTCATAGCCACATTTGTCGATCTTCACCTTAAATGCAAATACCTTGCTTTTTAAATCGTCCACCAAACACCGGAGATATGTGTTCACAAGGTCAACATTTGGAGTGCAACTGAAACCAGTGGTTTTGAGAAAGGGCCTAGCCATGATTTGACATTACATACCGGGTGCGCCAAAATAAACTATGCACGTTTGGCAGGCCACAGTAAATCGTACACTGGACTGATTTTGAAGATTCATGACTTAATATTTACTAGAAAGCCTGAATTAGATTCTGGAACTTTTTGCAAATTTCTCCGTTTCCAGTTTTTAGAGCCAAAAGCAAGCTTCTTAACATTTTCGCTTTCGAGAACATTGAGAACGGTCAAAAAACATCGATCAAATTTTAAAAGATTCAACATGAATGAATAAAGAGAAAACGTTTTCAAAGGGATTTGGGGGTTTAGTACGAACTCTCGTACAGCAGACTACAATTGGTCGATCTCTAAATCGCAAATTACCACGAACAAGTTCTCTCTTAGTCCATTCATGTCAATTCTTTAGAGAACTTGATCGATGATTTTTGATCGTTTTCAGTGTTTTTGAAAACTAACATTTTAGGAAACTCGCTTCTAGCTCTAAAAACTGAAAATGAAAAGATTTGCAAAAAATCCCAGTAACTAATTCAGGCTTTCTGCTAACGATAAAGGCATAACTCTTTGAAATCGGTCTAGTGTACGATTTATTGTGGCCTGCCAAACGTGCATAGTTTATTTTGGCGCACCCGGTACATTTTGCAAAAAAATTTCAACTTTCAACTTTAATTTTGTACTGTTGAAAAGAATTATACCTTGAATTGTTTCAATCGTTCCTGAAATGCCTTTTCTTTTGAGGAATCGGTCCTTGCATTGCACTCCATCACAAATGTTTTGTATCAAAGACGAGGAAAAGGAGCACATGCATGCTTATTCTGGAGATGTGGCACGATTTAATCATCCTTACCACTTTTCCATCAAATTCGCTTGATCAGGGTCATGCCCATGTGCCTTTTATTCTTTTTGAAAGCAAAAACTCAAATCAAAGTTTACAGGTGCTTTGGAAAATTTCCATGATGATACACATCATTGCTAGGCCCTTTTTCAAAACCTCTAGCTTTGGATGCACTGTAAATTTTGACTTAGCGAACTTGTATCTTCTGTGTTTGATGTACGATTTTTAAATGCAACGTATGTGCATCTAAGTTGACGTTTGTTAAATTTAGCTGTGAACTCAGAGAGTAATGATATCTTATCATTTTGTTCCTATTTCTACTCAAAAGGGGGTACTTTTTTCTGAGACACCCACTACTTGACTTGACTATTTATGAGTATCGCCTTATCCAGATGCTCGAACGTGATAGGACATCTACGTAGACAAAAAACCAATCTTTGTGAGAACTTATTTCATTATTCTTAATCAATGCCTCTCATGGTAATGAATAGTCTTTTTCATATCATAGGACATCACCTCAAGTGTTTCTAGGCCTGAAAATATTTTGACAATCTGTTTCGTGATTCTTTACTGCAAAAAGTTTGGATTTTGCTCTTACAACATGCTGCATTTGAAGTCAGCCATACTTACCGCAATATTAATCAAATGATGAATGATTCCATAAATGTATCCAAACTGCATCAGAAGATAGATTGCGCTTTCAGACTGTATACATTACACTTGCTCGAATCTTATAATTTTTTTCTTTTCAAGTATAGATGGGTTTCATCTTTCTGAAACACCCTAATTGTCCCCAAAAAATTGAACCCCGTTTTTAAGGTCGCTGTGGAGGAAGTGTATCATTAATTGTACGGTTGTATACTTTTGCACCGTTGTTTCACATTAGAGTTTGAGAACTCGTTTGAATCATAGAGGCAAGTGGTTTCCGATGTATGACACAAGAAAGTCGAAAGGCCAAATCATATTTCTTCACATTCATTATCTGTTTGGTAGGTAGCCACCTAAATCTTATTATCTAAATTGACGAGTTACCGATACAACGAAAACCAGGGTCAAAGAATCTGATGACTATCAGCAGACTACTATCGTTCAGATCATTCGGCTTCCTGAACGGCTTTGGCGGCATACGCACATGTTGTATGCCGTGTTCTGGAGCAAAACTAATGATGGTAGACTTTTTTCCCATCATCACAGTGTCCTGCGGACTAGGATGAGTTGACCTTACCGTTCCTCCAGTTGCGCTAGGGTTTGCTAATCACTTGAAAACTTTGCCGTTGTCATAAGTATGATCTTCCGCCAAAGTATCCGACCCACACTGCTGCTGCCCAGTGTTTAGCTAATTACCCTAGCAGGGAGGCTGTGAGCAGGTGCTAGGCCTTGCCCAAGGGCTACCTGTGAGCTAGTAGAAGGAAGGGATGTTCAACTTTCCCATTCATAGGCTCATAGGCTATGTGCCTATGCTGCTGCCTTAAACAAGCAGTGTATAAATGTGTGTATAAATGTGTGTTTAGTATATGTCAGGAAGCAATGAATACAACTCCATACGTTTTCCGTTTTATATATAACCGAACATAACATTTAAGTATAATCAAGTCACCATGTCTAACTGTTTTCCTGCACTTCAATTTACATCTTACTTCTATCAAAACTTAGGTTCGTGTGTGTCTGTGTAGGAGGCGTGGCTGGCATGTGACCGGTCGGGGATGGGACTGGGCCCAACCAATTCCATAGGGGAACCATATCTTTTCAACAAGCAGACTACAGTCTTGCTATGAAATTTGCTATGTATTGAAATGTTTTGACTCACCCGGTATGTGATAAAATAATTGTCGATAACTTTTTATTAAAGAGTATACTTTCCTTGGGACACTCGGTACTTTATTCGCACGCAAAATTGACAACTTTGATCAAACAAACGAGAGCTGATCTTGTAAGCTGTGGTTGATTTGTAATTAACCAACTGGGCTTTTTTCAATGCGATTTCTGGCACGAGCAGTTAGTGAATAACTTGATCTTTTGGCATGGATAACATTAATGTGGAGAAGTAATCATTTCAAATGGCTGTGATAAGCAACTGAACGTTCAAATTTGTCTCCTATTCATTTAACATATGAAAAGTGTTATCCGTAGCAGTTCATTAAATTCTGACGTTTTTTTCAGGCTATCAACAATGGTTACTTGGAATGTGTCCAGGTTTTTGTGGCAAACGGACATGACTTTCTGGAGAGACTTCAAACTGGAGAAACTCTATTGCATTATTCGATCACCAAAAAACAACCCGAGATTGCAGAATATCTCGTGAAAAACACACAAATTGATGTAAACGCATGTGACTGGGTAAGGAGACATTCTTATTATCAGGGTATTTCTTTCCATCCAGGGATGGCGCCAACGGGAGGGGGCAGGAGCCTCCCCCTTCAATTTTATTGAGGCCCCCATCGTCACTTGAATTCTTGAAAAGTTCTATGCACTGTCGACACTTTCAAAACTTGAACCTCCAGATTTCTTTGCTGCATTGTCATCTCAGTGAACTTGAATTGAACTTGAATTGAACTTGAAAGGAGTGGATTCATAAAAAACTTCTCGCCTCGCTCACTGTCGGCACTCTGACAGTATTTGCCCCCCTTGCATTTCTTCCCTGGTGCCATCTCTGGTTGCTGATCTACGATTTAAAAGAGAACAGGCTAAATATGATCAAATTTTGATGGTTTTATAAAAATGCTTGGGACTGGAATATCTAGCACCCTTACTAAACAGAAGCCAATTATTCAAAAACCGAGCTAAAAGTTGATACAAGATGATGCTGAGCCTATGCCATGGTTTATGGCTACCGTCGTCATCATCATAATCATAATCATCATCATCATCATCATCATCATCATCATCATCATCATCATCATCATCATCATCATCATCACCACCACCATCATTATCTATTTATTTACAGTAGACTTTTTACAATTTACATAACTTACAATTAAATCAAAAATTTAAAGTCCTGTTATTTGTGACTTGAAAAATAGATACCACTGTTAGATCATAATTCTCTTCACAGCACAAACTAACAGCCTTGCACATGTCAGTTGGCAATGGATACCTGCAAGTTGTAACAGCATTGATTGAAGCTGGTGCAAAAATTGATGCCTCCGACTGCTATGGAAGGTAAGGTTTTTCGCATCTCTTCGCATTTCTTTCTTTTCATCCTTTACTCCATTCGTTTTTACCACATCTCAGGAGGAATAAGAAAAGAAATTGAATCATTTTACAGCAGAGTTGCTGAGTTACTTGAAGAAAAAAGTGGAGATGGTTGTCATCATCATCATCAGCATCATCATCACAATCACCGTCATTGTGTATTTCTTANACAGCACATACTAACAGCCTTGCACATGTCAGTTGGCAATGGATACCTGCAAGTTGTAACAGCATTGATTGAAGCTGGTGCAAAAATTGATGCCTCCGACTGCTATGGAAGGTAAGGTTTTTCGCATCTCTTCGCATTTCTTTCTTTTCATCCTTTACTCCATTCGTTTTTACCACATCTCAGGAGGAATAAGAAAAGAAATTGAATCATTTTACAGCAGAGTTGCTGAGTTACTTGAAGAAAAAAGTGGAGATGGTTGTCATCATCATCATCAGCATCATCATCACAATCACCGTCATTGTGTATTTCTTATAGGCGAAAACAAAAATTCAGTTCTGGAATTAGGGCTGGGACACAGGCTAATTAACGTCTAATCTACGTTATCAAAAATTGTTGCCCATAAATATTAATACTAATTACAGGATAAAAACATAAAGTGTATTGTAAACGAACCCAATTTGTGGTACATATAATTTGCCAAGCCTGCAGTTGCATTTATCACAATTGCAACACCTTATTTGCTTTCTAAACAATTGGAAGCGCATATTTCGTGTGGAAGTGTAATTGGATATCTCGTGTTGGTAATATTTGCCTTAGCCTATTTCTAAGGAAGTTTATTGTCTCGATTTCAAAGGACTGCTTCAAGTTGGATCAAGATCATTGGTGGATCATGATCCTTAAAGAAAATGATGGAACTAGTTGCTTATATTGCGCTCATTCCCTGTCAGGTCTTCGTCGACAGTACTTCCAATGTATTTGAATTTTTGGGCCCGTTTGATTGGTCCTCCATATATGTTTGCCTCAAAGAGATGCGGTTAGTTATCAGTGTTCAAACTAAGCGTGTCCTGCCGTAACCATTCTGCAATATTGTCAACCTCCTCCGTTTTCGGATCATTGCAGAGTTCGTCAGTATCTTCAGCAGAGCAAGTTTTTTATCATTGCAGAGTTCGTCAGCAGAGCAGGTTACACTGGTGTCATCCGCGTACATCTTTGAGGTGCATCATTGAGGCACTGCTCAAAGTCATCGACATACAGAACAAAGAGGAGAGACCCCCAAGCACAAGCACTGAGGAATAAATCCTATATGTACATTTAAACACAGAGACAAACATGAAATCAAAAACGAGGAAACCACTTTTGCACATTATGATATTCCATTTGTTTTTGTTCTTGCAATCTCATTGTTAATTTCGTGTTCTATTCCTCATGGCCGTTTTCTTTCCTTCTTCATGCAGTCATCTTTGATGTTCTCCGTGTGCGAGACTTATTATCTCATACTTCTGCCAGCTTCTCAAATAGCTTCTCTTTGTGTTTAAAACAATGTTGGGGTTCTTTTCACACCGTAGAACACCATTGATGTTAGCCGCTGCAAGTGGAGAGACAGAATGTGTTATGATTCTCGTAGAGCACGGTGCAAATCCAAGTTTTGAAGACATGAAAGGGTTCACTGCTGTGACTTGGGCGTTCAAGAAACACGAAGAGAAGTAAGTTGAATGAATGTCTTTCCGTAAAATGATTCTAAATTAACAGTATGTCCACTCATCCACATCACTACGGATTTCCTCGCGTTTTATGTGGGAGGGGTTTCAATGGAAACTGTTCTTGTACCGGGTTTCTGAAAAAAAAAATCCCCCTTTTGACGGGGAAAGGGAACTAAACAATAAGATATTTGATTTTTCGAGTGCAAAGCTACATTCTTTTGTCTTCAACTTAGATGCACACACTTGCGTTTTAAAATCCTCCACAAAAATTGGAGATAACTCAGTGTGCATCAAAGTCAAACTTTAGTGTGCACCTGAAGCTTGGCATGGCCATGGTCTGATATCATGGCATATTTTCCAAAGGTAATTTCAGCTTCGTTTTTTGCTTTTACCTTTGAAAGGGACCGTTTTGAGACATCCGGTACGGTGTCCTTAGAGCTGCATACACCCTTTTGGGGCTGCATTTAAGATGGCAAATGAGCATTTTATTTTACAGAAGTTCTCTAAAGTGCACATTTCATCTTAGTTTGAATGAAAAGGGGCATAAAGCATTACTTCTTGCACTCTAAATGATCTCTAACAACACATGAACTGAGAATTAGCCATGAGTGCAAAACAAAAGATGCACTCGTTGAGTACAGTAAAAACCCGTGTAAAAGAACATAGTGGATTAAGAACCTACAGGCTGAAATTTTGCAATTAAACCCCAATTATATAAGAACCCATTCAGCCTGGAATTTGAAATAGGTTCTTTTGTTTAGAGAGCATGGGGTCTTATCACAACAGAAGTTTGTGGAAGAATAAAAAAATGTTTATATTACCCGATGAGAAGTTTTTGAAAGATTTTCTCTGGATTACATAAACATTTCTGATTCTTCCACAAATTTCTGCTGGGGAATATATCTCATAAACTCAACTGATGTGAACTGACACTAAATAATAGGCCTGAAGTTTGAATCTGAAGAAAAGAAATTCCTGAAAGTCATGAATAAAATAAGAACCAATTTAAGAACCTGAACAGCCTCATTTCCCACTAAATACCCAAAACATAAGAACCTAGTTAGGCTGACTTGCAAAATTGTAGGTTCTTATACGCGGGTTTATACGCGGGTTTTTACTGTAGTGACCAAGCCTATCACAACATTAACATTGTACCGGTACAGAGTGAACTATCAAAATGCTTCTTGATGTCGGAAGCCGATTTCTCGTTTGTTGCTATTTGTGCTTTGAGAGCAGATATATTGATATGAAATCTCAAACTTGTGTCCACCTCCAAACCAGAGCTTTGGCATTTTAGCCTAAGCAACTTCTTGAAGGACATTGAAATAGAGAGTGAAATGAAAAAAATGTGTTACAGCTTCACAGTGGGTGACTTCTGGTGAACAGAATGTAATTTCATCCAATACTTTCCAATCTTATCAAGGCTATCGTTGATTTATTCGATGTGCTTGAAGAATTTTCTTTGGCCAGAATTTCAAAGATCTTGTTTGGAGGTGGGTGCAAATTTGAGCTCTCAAGAATGATACTTCTGCTCTCAAAGTACCAAAACCAACAAACGAATAACCTATGTTCAAGTTAACTATAGAGGAACATTTTGCGAATGATTAGCCATTGATTAAAGCTAAATTTACATCGTTTGAACTCTCAAGATTAATACTTCTCCTCTCAAAGTACCAAAACCAACAAACGAATAACCTATGTTCAAGTTAACTATAGAGGAACATTTTGCGAATGATTAGCCATTGATTAAAGCTAAATTTACATCGTTTGAACTCTCAAGATTAATACTTCTCCTCTCAAAGTACCAAAACCAACAAACGAATAACCTATGTTCAAGTTAACTATAGAGGAACATTTTGCGAATGATTAGCCATTGATTAAAGCTAAATTTACATCGTTTGAACTCTCAAGATTAATACTTCTCCTCTCAAAGTACCAAAACCAACAAACGAATAACCTATGTTCAAGTTAACTATAGAGGAACATTTTGCGAATGATTAGCCATTGATTAAAGCTAAATTTACATCGTTTGAACTCTCAAGATTAATACTTCTCCTCTCAAAGTACCAAAACCAACAAACGAATAACCTATGTTCAAGTTAACTATAGAGGAACATTTTGCGAATGATTAGCCATTGATTAAAGCTAAATTTACATCGTTTGAACTCTCAAGATTAATACTTCTCCTCTCAAAGTACCAAAACCAACAAACGAATAACCTATGTTCAAGTTAACTATAGAGGAACATTTTGCGAATGATTAGCCATTGATTAAAGCTAAATTTACATCGTTTGAACTCTCAAGATTAATACTTCTCCTCTCAAAGTACCAAAACCAACAAACGAATAACCTATGTTCAAGTTAACTATAGAGGAACATTTTGCGAATGATTAGCCATTGATTAAAGCTAAATTTACATCGTTTGAACTCTCAAGATTAATACTTCTCCTCTCAAAGTACCAAAACCAACAAACGAATAACCTATGTTCAAGCTAACTATCGAAGAACATTTTGCGAATGATTAGCCATTGATTAAAGCTAAATTTACATCGCTGGAGCCAACTGAATCCGTATACAGCTTTGGGACACCCGGTGATTTGAGGCGGACTCTGATGTCTGGCCTGACTGTAACAGAAAAACGTGAGACAAATAATTCTAGTCCTTCGCCCCGATGATTTCTATGCTGGCTCCTTATTGAATGTACTTTCTGCTTTCTTCAAGGATCGTCTCTTACTTACAAACTGCCCAGTTTAAATACAATACGGGCAAACTCGTCAAAAGAATAAAAGGTGAGTTTGCATTTTGAGTTTTTAAACAATCCTGTAAGAGTTGCTTTTGCTAATTTCGTGCCCTATTCAGTTCATCATGACAACTGAAATCAAGAACACTTCTTTTTCAATGTGTTCAAAATATACAGAAAAATACAAAGAAAGACCAAAAATAGATGACAAGTTACAGAACTGAGATGACTCAAATAAATATACACTGCAGCCCTTTTGTAACTTTTCATAGTTTTCCTTCTGAAAGCACAAGTGGTGGAGAATGGTTCCTCAACAGATAGCTTTGAATTTGATAAAATTTAATCTTACTTGTCAGTTAACTGTGTCTCATTTCTCTTGTGTTTGCTTCAACTGAGCTTCCATTTGCTATTCGTTTAGGCCAATGACTGTGTTATAATGTTGCTATTGTATGAGAAAACGCGGTGTGAGAAGATCGCATACAACCGCAACAACACAGCAAAACACAGTGGTTGGCCGAAACGAATTGCAAATGGAAGCTCAATTGCAGCAAACACACAAAAGAAGTGAGACACAGAAACAGTTAACTTGCAAGTAAGGTAAGGTTTTATTAAATTCAAAGCTATTTATTACTGAACCTTTTTCCGCCACCCGTGCTTAAAGGAAATGTGCCATTGTAAATAGGCTTCTCTATAAAGAGAACAAAGAAAATACTCAGAGACATCATTGTTTCCTTTGCTATCTATTGTTATCGGTGCTTGTGCAACTTCGATTTGAATGGGATATTTTTAGATTTCTTAAATCTTGCACAAACCCTTTAAGTAGATGTACAGCACATTTCTTTCGTATCTTAACACAGTTTTAGTTCTTAAGAATCTCAAAGAATCCATTTCAACTCGGAAATGAATTGAGACGGATTCGTATGAAGCCGTATGAATTCATGAGAACCGCATCTGAATTTTTAAATTACCTTAGATAACAGACACATCGTAATAAACAAAAAAGGAACATTAGACGCTGTAATCTGTGGAAAGAAAACTGTTAACTCTTGCATTAGAATGACAACCAAAATAAACCTGTGCTTAGGGAGAACACCGTTAAATTTTGCAAAAGAAAACGAATTAATCTGAAACCCGAAAGGAAGAAATAAGTTAATAGCAGCTGCAATAAAAAGCAACGTTGAATAACCAAAAACGCGTAACGCATTTCGTCGCACAGTCGTCAGTTTGGTTCCTGCGAAGAACAAATTAGCGATGCAAACAAGGCGATTTGAAACCAGGGCTGGCTTGTCCAAACCACGATTAGCGCTAATCTTGGATTAAAGGCATGATTCTTATGGTCATTTGCATAGCCCTAACCCGGTATTAGCCTAAGACCAGTTTTGAACAACCGGAGCGCCAAGTCCTGGGATCACAGAGGTAGCTGTCATGACGCTCAAGTGGTGGGCTCCACCGGGTATCGAACCCTCTCCATCTGACTGTTCTGGCTGCAAAGCCAGAGGATTACACCACTGTGCCACAATACCTGGAGCCCTCATGAATCCATACGAACTTTTACGAATTCATTCAATCAGACATAAATCAATGAAATAATAACAAGGATAAGCTGTTTTTGAGACAAACTAAATTTCTGATCTAATTTGATATATCAGCTAAATGTGTATCAAATTCACTCTGTGATAAAGATTTAACTCCCTTTATTCGGTGTGTGATTCCATGCTTTAGACCATGTTTACATTCTACTGGTACAACTTTGGATTCACAACAAAACAGTATTGGATCAGCCTCCCGTTTACATTGCTCCTTCTGGTCCGTAATAGATCAAAACTGTACCGTTTGTTATTCCACTCATCTAATTATCTAGCCAATCACATGCACAACATTGTGCCTTTAAGGTCAGTCAAACTTGATTTAAAATTCAATTTCAGATGTAGCTGGCAAGCCAACACCAAAGAAGGTCGCTGCTAAAGAGATCCAGAGCCGAGGGCAGGAGAATCCTGAATCAGCACGTAAACAGAAGCATGGTTACAAGAAGGTTATTGGCACCGCGTTTCAGTGTGATAGTGATCCACCAAGCACATCAAGCAGCTGGGAACTGCATTCTGGTGAAAGTGGCACATCATCATCCTTTGTTAATCGTATCAATGCAGGCTACGAGGGAGAGCACGGATCAACATCTTCCTCTGGTAGCAGCATATGCCCACCAGTAGCCAAATCATCTCCAACTGAAATCGATCGTGTTAGCATTACCAGCTCTTCTGACATCGAGCAATTTGGTACCACAAGGAGAAGACCAAAGAAGAAGGGCAAACCTAAATCTCATGCGACAGAAGTAGACGCCGAACCACTGCGGCAAGATATTTTAAATGCCGTGCCAGAAAAAGCTGTTGACGAGACCACAAATACAAAGCAGAGAGACACCAGTGTCCGTCTAAAGATCCTGGATATACCCGGACAAACAGGTGATGGGACCACTGCTGAAGAAAGCCAGTACAGTGAAAGACCAAGAAGGATTTCAAAAGTTCGCTTTTCTGATACTCCAGAAATTATAAAGTTTGCCGCCAAATATTATCAGTCTGCTGACGCAGACAATGAACTTTCAGCCCTTGAGAAGGATGCTCTTGAATCTAATGAAGCTACTGATGCCTCTTTCCGCGAAGCACTGGGTTTTGATACCTCTGATATGACGTCCGCGGATCTGAATACAGGTCCTGATAGTAGCATTCCAGATAGCTCGGCTGTGCCTCCAAATTCATTCCCTGACGCGCCAATGGGAGCTGTCACCCAGCCTACCACTGAGCATACTGTGGTCACGCCATTGACTTATAACAATACAAGCACCTCTCCAGTCACAGAGAATTCAACAGAGGTACCAATTGGAGCTCTCAGTCAAGCCACTAGTGAGCCCGCTGAGAGCGAGCCATTAGCTTCTGACTGGGTGAAGCATAGCGAAGAGACAACCATTGCTCAATGGTCCACAACAAGCGCACACAGTGCCCCATACATCACAATGACTGTTTATGAAGACAGCAGTACTGAAACGATGTTCTCCCACCCTGCTGAGCCGACGATAGATACCATCTCATCTGAAAGCCTTGAATATGAGATAAACATTGAACGCCCATTATGCAGACCATCTCAAGAAGTCTTCGCCCTTCCTGGACCCTCTGATGCACCTGAATACTTGTCTGAAAAACAAGGAAATGAGTTAGACGTTGAGCGTCCATTGTGTAGACCATCTCAAGAATTTTTCTCCATTCCTGGACCACCCTCTATTGTTCCTGAAAACCTGTCTAAAAGATATGAATATCAGATAGATGTTGAGCGTCCATTGTGCAGACCATCTCAAGAATTTTTCTCCATCCCTGGACCACCCTCTATTGTTCCTGAAAACCTGTCTAAAAGATATGAATATCAGATAGATGTTGAGCGTCCATTGTGCAGACCATCTCAAGAATTTTTCTCCATCCCTGGACCACCCTCTATTGTTCCTGAAAACCTGTCTAAAAGATACGAATATCAGATCGACGTTGAGCGTCCATTGTGCAGACCATCTCAAGAATTTTTCACCATCCCAGGACCACCCTCTATTGTTCCTGAAAACCTGTCTAAAAGATATGAATATCAGATAGATGTTGAGCGTCCATTGTGCAGACCATCTCAAGAATTTTTCTCCATCCCTGGACCACCCTCTATTGTTCCTGAAAACCTGTCTAAAAGATACGAATATCAGATCGACGTTGAGCGTCCATTGTGTAGACCATCTCAGGAATTTTTCACCCTACTCTCACCCGAAGACCTGCCCGAAAACAGTAGTACTGTTGCAAATGCACCAAGTATGGACAACGTGTGGCAGTCTGACAGTGAAAGCAACTTGAGCAATTTTAACATAAAGACACCTGTGTCCAAAGTGAAAGATTCATACCTAGAAGCATCATCCTCTGGAAGTAACGCTGCTTGTGAGTTCGTGGTATCAAGCAACATTAACCTGCAACGTGTAAGTCATTCCTCTTCAATATTTTTCATCGCCTTTTTAGCAAACTTAATAACAATCTTTCTTATGTCGAATTTATGGGCATATTCAATGGTGTAGTAACAAAGTACATGCCATTTGCGGTAAGGAATTTAAAAATAGCCTTAGATAACGGACACATCGTAATAAACCTGCTAGCGCAACATTAGTCACTGTGCCAATGGAAAGAAAAATTGTTAGCTTCTACCAAAGAATAATAACCAAGTTAAATTGTAACCAGGGAGAATGCTGTCGAATCATGCAAGAGAAACGATGTATTAGCTTGCATTATTGATGTATTATTGCTGCTATTAACATATTTTCTCTCCTTTCAGGATTTCCGGTTAATACGTTGTTTCTCTTCCAGTATTTAACTGTTTTCTCCTTTGTTCTAGATTAATTTTGTTATCATTCTTTTACAGGAATTAAATGTTTTCCTTTCACAGGTTGCGGTGTCCGATGTTCCGTTTGTTTTATGGGTTTGTTACAACGGGTCCGTAATTCAAGGCTATTTCAACGGAATACAAGCAGAATTGCAAGAGATACTTCTGTCTTTCACCTGTCAATCACAATTCCATTTGTTAGAATGCATCCACGATCCGATCCGATCCGATCCATGACATGTCTTTCTCAAACAAGATTTCACATGATCGTTCAACCTCGTCCCCAGGGCCGTTAAGCATATTGGGAGAGAGACAAAAAAAGAGTCTTCTCGTCTAATATTCGTCAAATATGACAAAAGGCCCGGGGACGAGGTTGGTGAAACTTGCGATAACGCAACATTGCTTATGCAAAACAATTCAATTCTTGTTATTCGCGAGCACTTCACGTGACATCGAATTTGGGAAAGACATTTGTAGAGGAGTCCTAAAATGATGCATCGGTATTTGGCGACCATACAACTAGACTCAATACATATCTGTGGTTCCTTTCTTTGACTGGACTGATACTGCTACAACCACTGAAGCGACAACAGCAACATCAATTCAATAAGATGAGCGAAGGTTGAGAATGTTTGTGGGGTAAGGCTACCTCACATTACAACCACGAATTGTGTACCGATTTAAAGGTGGCATGAAACGGAAGTTTTCATTGATGTAATGAATAGCACTGTTGAATGACAAGAAACGCTGTTTAGAATTTTTTATCTTTTAAGTATCAGCTGATGACGTCAGTTTGTTTGCAGATTACTGCCATTTCTTAAAGGTCTGGAGAAAAATTTTAAAATTATGGTGAAACTTTTTCGTCTTCAGCTCACTACATGACAATTGCTTAACTATCTTCTCAGAAAAATAAGTAGGGAACCATTATATATTTACGCGGGAGAGGAAAGACACATTGGTTGGAAACTGCAGCTTTGGTATAAATTTTAGCATTAGCACCACGACGAACGTCATCTTGAGGATCGCTTCAGAAAAGTGACAAATCAGTGTATTAAATCGATATTTCCAACAAATTAAGACCCCATGTAAAGACAAATCCAGTTGTATTTGTAAATTGATTAGGCTAGGCCATGATTATTAGTACGTTTTGAGACGAGCTTGTCTCTAGCCTATGAACGACTTTGAACGGGCTTTGAACGTCTTGAAGGGGAGAAAAAATGAAAGGAGGAAGAAGTACAGAACTACGGAACCAAGAACCATAGACCACGGAACTAGAAACCGGCGGTGGAGAGAAAAGGAGAGCCCTCTCCCCTCTCTTGTTTTCTTTTCCCTCCTCCGCAGTTCCCCTGTTTTTTCAAAAGAAATTTCGGTAATTCACAGGCTAGCTTGTCTCACTCTCAGCCAAATAAAAGTTACAATTGCGAGGTTTAAAATAATAATTACTCAAGAGAAATGCATAATTAAATTATCGATCATACGATTTCTAAATGAGGAAAGTCCATTTAAATCAAGCATGATAAATGATAATTTCTATAAAATATTTTCGCATTGAAGTACATCCTTCGGTGCAATTAGTTTGTGACATTAAATCTTAAATCTTCAAGCATTATTTCCGTCACCTGAACGTTTAGAAATGTTTTAATTTCAGAAAGTTTTTAGAAAAGCGACAACATGAAGGCTCGAAACTGCAGCAAAAATGTTTAATTCAGGGGAAATTGTGTTAATGTTCATCGGCATCTTTGTTTACCTGCGTTAAATCCAGCTGTCATTTTGTTACAGGACATTGACGGAGATGCAGGAAATTTCTATGCTAAAAATGACAAGCTAACAGGTACGGATTCAAAAAAAATGACTGGAGATGAACGATTCTCAAATGGAAAAACCCAACTTCTAAGAGACAAGAACGATGAATTAGTCAGAGAAATGCTCCAGTCAAACCATAATCTCTACCTGGCAATGGACAGAAGTGAAATCCGCGATAATAAACTGAAGTCAAGTGCTAGCAACATAGAAATCGCGAAAGACAAAGATAAGTATAAACAGCCATTTACGAAGGATTTCAAAGGAAAATTTAACACTTTGTTGCAGCAGAAAAAGACACTACAGCTGGAGGTTATAAGCGAACGAAGGAACTCTGAGGCACAAGGTTCAAAAATAATTAACTTAACAGGCAGGACGAAAATGTTAGAAAATGAAATAAAGAAGCTCAGAGCTTCAAATCAGTATTACGAAGAAAAGGTTGTCAATCTCACCAAAGACCGCGTTTCGCAATCAAAAGAAATAAGTCGTTTGAATCAAATCATACATGGACTTGAAGCTAAACTGGAAAGTGTTGATTCTAACAGGAAGGTTGGCAACGAAAATAGTCCTAAGGGAGTAAATATTCGAGACTGTTATGTGCTATTTGAAGATGCGTTGAATGCAGAACCTACCATTGAGGACAAAGACTCTTCAGAAAAAAGTACCCTATCCAACAGCAAAAGTACCCCTGAAGCAAAGGAAGGAGAAAAGGTTCTTACTGTGAAGAAACTTTCGCTGAATGCTCAGGGAGATCCAAGCTGCACTGACAAGACCAAATCTGAGGCTGAAGCATCAACGCGCCAAGTCATGATTCCTGAGGCACTCATCGAAGCCAAAGAAGATGACGATTTCGTAGCAAACCAAATTAATCAAAAGCCAAAGATCAAATTGCACGAAGAGCTAAGGATGAGATTTATTGACAAGGGAGAAAAATTAGAAAAAGAACTAATTCAAATGCGCACAGATTTGAAAAATCAAGCAGAAAAATCTCGCAGGATGTCTCTCAGGGATGAACTAAAAGATCGCTTTGTTCTCTTGGGTGAACGTCTACAAGCTGAAATGGCTGCCTTGAGAAAAGATAACAAATCTCTGACGGATGAGAAGTCAAAACTTCTTGAAGAACTGAAATTGAAACAGCAACAGCTTGATGGGCAAGAAAAATTGACGGCAAAGGTATGTTTATGATGTGATTGCTATGTTGATGATGTTTTTGATTTGGGTGCGGTTGCTCAAAACTCACTCGCGCAATTGCCCTTACCATTTTGTCCAAGAACCTACTTTTTCGACAGCCAGGCTGAAATAGGTTCTTATTTAGCATAGGGTCCAAATCTTTAAAAAAGCTGGTGTAAAATTGAGTGACCTATTTCTTTGAACTGAATGACTTCAAAGCAACCTTAGCTAATGCTCTATAATCCCATCGTTGGAATTTTCTGAAATATTTAATAGTNTCAAAGATCAAATTGCACGAAGAGCTAAGGATGAGATTTATTGACAAGGGAGAAAAATTAGAAAAAGAACTAATTCAAATGCGCACAGATTTAAAAAATCAAGCAGAAAAATCTCGCAGAATGTCTCTCAGGGATGAACTAAAAGATCGCTTTGTTCTCTTGGGTGAACGTCTACAAGCTGAAATGGCTGCCTTGAGAAAAGATAACAAATCTCTGACGGATGAGAAGTCAAAACTTCTTGCAGAACTGAAATTGAAACAGCAACAGATTGATGGGCAAGAAAAATTGACGGCAAAGGTATGTTTATGATGTGATTGTTATGTTGATGATGTTATTGATTTGGGTGCAGTTGCTCAAAACTCACGCGCGCAATTGCCCTTGCCGTTTTTTCCAAGAACCTACTTTTTCGAGATGCAGGCTGAAATAGGTTCTTATTTTAAAGGTACGGAGACTTATTTCAAGGTAAAAAGTTTCTTCAAGAACAATCTTTTTGTAAGCGTGCCGTACAATGTTTCTATTGTAATATAGAATAAATTGTACATTGAACAGAGTATGATTAAAACACGACGTTTCGAGCTTAGCCCGTTATCAAGTCAAGTTATCTTGATAACGGGCTAAGCTCGAAACGTCGTGTTTTAATCATACTCTGTTCAATGTGCAATTTATTCTATATCAAATAGTTATATTAAAAAAGTTCTTATTTGAAGAGTGTCTTGCGTAGGCCCTTTAGAACCTTCACCAAAGATGTTCAGCCCTATTATTTGTTTTGGCAAAGTTATACTGTACATAATAGCCAATTCTGAGGTTACAAACAGCAGGGAAAGAGATTCACACTTTAAAAGCCAACTTGGACCAAAATGAGCTCAATAACGACAATCAAAATCAAATTTGCTACCCCTGCAATGAGAGCATATTTCTCATCAAACGGAAACAGGTTCTTAAAGGGAGTACAAAGACCAGGAGCCTTTGCCATCGTTTGTCTTTGTTTTTGTGAATTTCGTACAGTCAGTTATTCTGGAAGCTGTTCAGAGCAAGTCACTGAATTCGCGAAAAGCATGCTGGTCTTTGTACTCCCTTAATTACAATGTGCATAATTTAGGAAAAGCAACCTCTAGGTTCCTATTTTTGTAGGTTCTTACATGCGGTGATTTACTGCAAGTGCAATTTCTGAGAAAATGCTATATTAATTCAACGATATGCATTTTGACGGTTTCTTGCAATGAAATATCGAAATTTGTTGAATGCTTTGTTGGATTCGCTTGTTTTTGACTAAAAGTACCAAATCGTTTTGCTAAAGATATTTTTATTTAAGCAATTACTCAGTTGTCTTGGTCCCATAGGAATGAAATGATAACTATTATTGCTGAACGTTATTGAGTTTTAACACAATCGCATGCAAAACTTTGATTTTCAAGACATGATGAAACTTTTGTGATTCCTTCGCCAATAGACAACATTCCTTTTTAAATCATCTGAGCAAACTCTCAAGAAGTTTTTATATCACATTACTTTTTGCATTCATGGCTTATGTTTTCATCAGACCATTTTTGTTTAAAGGTATTGAGTCATGATAAATAGGCCTACTTTGCCGGGTATCATGTGACCCATGTGAGAAAGATCAATTATCACTCCTAACAAACTAAAAGGACCTGCTGTAGCATAATGCGTTTCATGTGATCAGTTTCATTTCACATGAACGTTTGCCAATCAGATCCGTCATCTAGAACCATGATTCAGCGAATTCTAACAGATAGGGTATACCTTGCCGTCTTATGCTGATTCAATTCCTTTAAGAAGTCAAAAGATGTTTTATCAAAAAAGATTAATCCTTTGACTTGATGAGGGTGTAAACAAACCTCGGCCTATTTTCTCCATTATTTAGACTTACCACTTGATTCGTTGTTTTCACTTCAAAATTTAGTAAATTGAATTCTCCCTACTGTCCAAAAACCCGAACAAGCGACCCTAACATTTCAGTGAGGCGATAATTACCGATGACATGTTTCGATAAAAGCTGTTGATAAGCCATGTTAATTTTAGGAAATAGTCTCTGAGACATGTTTGAGAAATATACTGTAGCATTTCACCTATGTTTAATGTTCAAACCAAATGGAAGAAAGGGGGAGGTAACATTAACGCAATCAAAAATAAATCTGATGTAAGACGTGATGACGGAAAAGTACAAAACACNCGTAGCAAACCAAATTAATCAAAAGCCAAAGATCAAATTGCACGAAGAGCTAAGGATGAGATTTATTGACAAGGGAGAAAAATTAGAAAAAGAACTAATTCAAATGCGCACAGATTTGAAAAATCAAGCAGAAAAATCTCGCAGGATGTCTCTCAGGGATGAACTAAAAGATCGCTTTGTTCTCTTGGGTGAACGTCTACAAGCTGAAATGGCTGCCTTGAGAAAAGATAACAAATCTCTGACGGATGAGAAGTCAAAACTTCTTGAAGAACTGAAATTGAAACAGCAACAGCTTGATGGGCAAGAAAAATTGACGGCAAAGGTATGTTTATGATGTGATTGCTATGTTGATGATGTTTTTGATTTGGGTGCGGTTGCTCAAAACTCACTCGCGCAATTGCCCTTACCATTTTGTCCAAGAACCTACTTTTTCGACAGCCAGGCTGAAATAGGTTCTTATTTAGCATAGGGTCCAAATCTTTAAAAAAGCTGGTGTAAAATTGAGTGACCTATTTCTTTGAACTGAATGACTTCAAAGCAACCTTAGCTAATGCTCTATAATCCCATCGTTGGAATTTTCTGAAATATTTAATAGTTTCAGAATTAGAGCGTTTTTCTTCTTTTTCAAGAATTCAAGAAAAATTTTCAAAAAACTAAAAACCATCGTAATTTCTAAACTTTTTGATGTAACATGAAATGATTTCGAAGAAAACCATAGTTTATGAATGCCTACAATATGGTATCAAGCAAAAGTCTGTCACTCATCTGGCTGGTTTATGATTTAGAAATTTGATGACGTCACATCCTCAAATGAATTGAAATGTGAGATACGCTGTAATTTCCAAAAATATTCAAAATTTCTCAAATTCCAACCGTAGAATTATAGATAAGTATCTAAAGTTTCTTTCAAGCCATTCAATCAGAAGAAATAGGCCATTGAGTTTTACACCAACCTTTTTACGTCGAATTAAAGATTTGGAACCTATGCTTTCTTATTTTAAAGGTACCGAGACTTATTTAAAGGTGAAAAGGTTCTTATTTGAAGAGTGTCTTGTGTAGGCCCTTTAGAACCTTCACCAAAGATGTTCAGCCCTATTATTTGTTTTGGCAAAGTTATACTGTACCTAATAGCCAATTCTGAGGTTGCAAACAGCAGGGAAGAGATTCAAACTTTAAAAGCCAACTTGGACCAAAATGAACTTAATAACGACAATCAAAAATCAAATTTGCTACCCCTGCAATAAGAGCATATTTCTCATCAAACGGAAACAGGTTCTTAATTACAATGTGCATAATTTAGGAAAAGCAGCCTCTAGGTTCTTATTTTTGTAGGTTCTTACATGCGGTGATTTACTGCAGGTGCAATTTCTGAGAAAATGCTATATTAATTCAACGATATGCATTTTGACGGTTTCTTGCAATGAAACATCGAAATTTGTTGAATGCTTTGTTGGATTCGCTTGTTTTTGACTAAAAGTACCAAATCGTTTTGCTAAAGATATTTTTATTTAAGCAATTACTCAGTTGTCTTGGTGCCATAGGAATGAAATGATAACCATTATTGCTGAACGTTATTGAGTTTTAACACAATCGCATGCAAAACTTTGATTTTCAAGACACGATGAAACTTTTGTGATTCCTTCGCCAATAGACAACATTCCTTTTTAAATCATCTGAGCATACTCTCAAGAAGTTTTTATATCACATTACTTTTTGCATTCATGGCTTATGTTTTCATCACACCATTTTTGTTTAAAAGCATTGAGTCATGATAAATAGGCCTGCTTTGCCGTGTATCATGTGACCCATGTGAGAAAGATCAATTATCACTCCTAACAAACTAAAAGGACATGCTGTTGCACGATGCGTCTCATATGATCAGTTTCATTTCACTTCAATCAAATGCGCCATCCAGAACCATGAGTCAGCGAATTCTGACAGATAGGGTATACCTTGCCGTCTTATGCTGATTCAATTCCTTTAAGTAGTCAAAAGATGTTTTATCAAAAAAGATTAATCCTTTGACTTGATGAGGGTGTAAACAAACCTCAGCCTATTTTCTCTATTATTTAGACTTATGATTCGTTGTTTTCACTTCAAAATTTAGTAAACTGAATTCTCCCTATTGTCCAAAAACCCGAACAAGCGACCCTAATATTTCAGTGAGGCGATAATATCCGCTGACATGTTTCGATAAAAGCTGTTGATAAGCCATGTTATTTTATGGCATTTTGGGAAACAGTCTCCGAGCAATTTTTGAGAAGCATACTGTAGCATTTCACCTTTGTTTAATGTTCATACCAAATGGAAGAAAGGGGGAGGTAACATCAACGCAATCAAAAATAAATGTGATGTAAGACATAATGACGGGAAAGTACAAAACACCCCCCCCCCCCTCAGTAATGACCCCACCGGACATTAAAAATACAGCGGGGAAGTTATGAAATATATACATTTTCGTCTGGGGATTATGATATCATGACGGCAAAGGCAAAATTTCGGCTATCATCTGTGGTGGAAGTTGTATAATTCTCGATGGGGGGAACAGCAGGGAAATAACAGATACAACGCGGGGAAATGTTGAAACTAAAACTGAGCGGGGAAACNGGAAACCTGACTCTGAACTTTACAATCAGATTCAATAATTTAGCCCCAAAGAGACCCCTTTCTTGGTTCTACAAAAATTTTAAACTACACCTGCCTGAGAAAAGTTATTCATCAGCAAAATAAGTCCCGTAGGCTTTAACACATAGACTATCTTGCAATCTTCAATGCTTGAATGAAACGTTTTTTGCATCATCTCTCACGAAATTATTACGAAGCAAGCAATCGCATATGCCCAAGGGAACATAAAAAATGCTCATTCGTGCTTGGCTTGGTGAACTTTTGTAAATGCACTTTGACTGGAGAAAATATTCCTTGGTGACTATGTTCATTAATTTGTTTGCTAGTGTTCAGTTTTTTATGTTCTTTTCAAACGGGTACCCAAAGGACCGATCCTTATCCAAAAATGTTTTGACTGAGGAGATTCCCCTAGCCAGGGCGTTAGCTGTTTAGGCCAAAACCCAAAAGCTCTGGTTTGTAGATGGACGCAAAATTTGGCTTTCGAGATTAATATTTCAACTCTCGATGCGCCAATATCAACAAACGAGGTATTAATCTTCAAGTTAACTATCGAAGAGTATTTCAAAACTTTTTTAGGATCGATTCGTCTTATACTCTCATCGCTAGTCCCCAACAAATCTGTTACCTTTTTTTTGGGACACCCGGTAGAATGATAAGATATGGTTTCATCTACCGGGAGTCCCAAAATGATGTATTATTGTTTGATTGCCTACATGTCCATAACCAATGAACCGATTTTCAAACAGTTTGTTTTATTAGATTGCCTAACGGCTAAATTGTATTTTAAGATGTTGGTTGTGGTGTTACCAGTTTTTGAAAATCGGTTCATCGGTTATGGACATACAAGCAATCAAACGATAATACATCATTTTGGGACACCCGGTATGAGATCGCCATCAAAAACTGGCTCCAACCAGCACGAATCACCTTTCAAAACATCATCTTGCAAGCACTTGTGATCTAGAGCTATTCATTATTCAGATAAACGATTAATGATACATTCCAACGACAACTTTCAAGCTCCCCATACCCATAGTATTTGTTTTATATTGGATGTGAATGAAATTGAATTGAAATCAATAAAAGAAAGAATTATGATTTTTGAAAAGATATAAATAAGGCAAAACCCAGTACTTTGTAGGTCTCATATTTGTTACATGCTCTATGAATGTAAATAGTACCGGGTGTCTCAGAAAGAAGTACCCCCTTTTGACTGGTAATAGGAACCAAGCAATAAGTTTTCATTGCTCCCCGACTTCACAGCTAAATGTATCAATATTCAACTTAGATGCACGTACCTTGCATTTAGAAATCGTCCACCAAACAC
>REGL01000055.1:50634-87725 GCA_004194395.1 Aurelia aurita complex sp. Pacific
CTAATTCATTCTAATGAAACAAACTTGTGTGTTCAAAAGATTGAACTGCACTCCTTCGCGGCACCTTCATAATTCTCTTTTATTCTGTTTTGTGGGCCAAATCCCCCAATGACGTCATTTGGAAATTTACCTGTATACTGTACCGCTGGGCATGAACAAATTTTTTCGTTCTTACGACCGGACAAAATCATGCTTAAATTTCCTGCAAGGATAGCATGATAAGATATGATTTCATCTGTGAGATCGCCATTAAAAACTGGCTCCAACCAGCACGAATCACCTTTCGAAACATCATCTTGCAAGCACTTGTGATCTAGAGTTATTTATTACTTGAATGTACGATTAATGATACATTCCAGCGACAGCTTTCAAGCTCCCTATATCCATAGTATTTGTTATATATTGGATGTGAATGAAATTGAATTAAAATCGAAAAAAGAAAGAATTATGATTTTTGAAAAGATATAAATAAGGCAAAACCTAGTACTTGTTCTAGATCTCGTATTTGTTACATGCTCTATGAATGTAAATAGTACATGCGATACAATCTATATTTATTTAACTTTATTCATATTTTTGATTTGTAAAAACCAATGTGAAACAGAAATGATACATGAAAAGGGGACAAAAATTTGGAAATTTCCTGCAGTACAGTATGAATTGAACAATTTCTGCGACCGCCCGGTCACATGGTTGGGTGGGTTTTCATTCCCAGCTGTACCAGTACAGGAATGGAACTGTATCGATACGAAATTGTATTTCGTTGTTTCTTTACGTTGTTCCTTTCTTCCACAGAATCACTTGGCTCAACAAATGAGCTGGCAATGCAGATTGGTGCTTTTAAGTCTCAGATAAAACAGCTTGAACAGCAAAATGCCAAGTTAACGTCGCAGAAAGAAGAGTTGTCCGAAGAAATCGAAAGCCTAACCAGACAAAATGATAAACTGGTCACGAGCCTCGGTGATCGAAAAGAGGGTGAAAAAACACCAACTGGTGTGGCAGGCTCTGTTCCAAATTCTCTTCCAAATCCTGTTCCTAACTCTGGGCATGCTGCCGAACTAGAAACGTTGGCTGCAGAGAATAGCAAGCTCATTCGTGAACTTTGGAAAGTTCGTCAAAGCCTTGATAAGTCAGAGAATGAAAACGTTGGACTTCAAGAAGAATGCAGAGAATTGGAGGCAAGAATTGAGTCGTTAAAGAAGAGAGTTAATAAAGGTGGTGAGCACGTGATTTCAGTTGAAGATCTTCTCGAGGAAAATGCCAAACTGATGGAAGAAAATGAAGAAATGGCCGAGAAGTACAAAGTGCTGCTTACCAATTTGAGGCATGCACCTGACAGAGGCACCAACGCATTAGATCCTAATGAAAGGAGGAATTTCCTCTCTAAGATAAAGAAAGAGAAACATTTGACTGTGGAGAATTTGAAAGAAATTGCAGGTCCTGGAACCTCAAAGACACGAAGGGCCACAATTGATCTAGGTACACGTAATACTGACTTCAGGTCATTTACAGACACTGCAAAAGGTCGAAGAGCAACCATAGCTAGCGACCGCCCATTTTACTCCAGAGAAAATACAATACTTGCTGGTAATATTGATCTGTCTGAATTAATCAGAGCCTTGGAGTCTGACACAGATGAAGACGAGGTTCTAACCAAAAGTAGCCACCTCATAGAGATTGTAGAATCTTCTTATAATTTTTCGGAAAGTAACTTGAAGGAAAAGGATCTCTTGGAGGATATAAAACAACTAGCGCATGTCAACAACAACCTAAAAGATGATATAAAGTTTCTAGAAGGTTGGAGTGATGACTTGAACGAAGCCGTTCTTAACCTGCAGAAGGACGTCCATGAAATTAGCCAGCAGAAATTTGATTTAGAAGAGACATTGCGAAGGAGAGAAGATAAATCTAAAGAGCTTCAAGAAAAAGTAGACGCTCTTGTAGAAGAAAACACTGCTCTGGCTGATAAGTTGAAACCATTTGGGATGGTACCTAGAAATGGAACAGGCAAAGAAATCGGACTTCGAAGATCGCGCTCGTTCATTAAGTTACAGGGCAGCGAGGATGATGTTTCAGAGTTAGTTGCCCTTACGAGAGCTTATGAGCTGCTTGAAGAAAGAGCAGAAGAATGGAACGCTGCACTTTCAGACAAAATTCAGGGCCTACAAGCCCATCTGCATGAGGTTTGTGAGGATAAATGTAATCTCAAACGCAAAAATGAGAACTTGAAGACCGAAAATGAAACCTTGAAGGCGTTAGTTGGCAGGGATGATGCATTGAAAGAGAAGATTGAAGAACTAAGTGAGAGAAATGAAACATTACTGTTTGAGCTTTTTGAAGCAAGAGCCAAATTAGGCCCATTGAAATCGGACAAAAAAGATCGGACTTTAGAAAGCGACATGGCGAAGAGTGAGCTTAAAATTGTCAATAACCCGGACTGCCAAAACGTAGATCTTGTGAAGCAAAATGAAAAATTGCAGAAGGAGGTTGAGTGTCTCCGTAATGCAAGTGCAGAATTGAGTGCAAAGACTCTTGAAAATAGGGAGTTGAGAACCCAAGTTAATATAATGGTTGCTGAAAAGAAGGAAATTCAAGAGAAGTGTAATAAACTTGCCTCTAAGGGAAGGGATATGGACTCATTAAAAATGAATAATGTAGTGAATAACCCGGACTGCCAAAACGTAGACCTTGTGAAGCAAAATGAAAAATTGCAGAAGGAGGTTGAGCGTCTCCGTAATGCAAGTGCAGAATTGAGTGCAAGGACTGTTGAAAATAAGGAGTTGAGAACCCAAGTTAATCTGATGGTTGCTGAAAAGAAAGATATTCAAGAGAAGTGTGATAAACTTGCCTCGAAGCAAAATGAAAAATTGCAGAAGGAGGTTGAGTGTCTCCGTAACGCAAGTGCAGAACTGAGTGCAAAGACTCTTGAAAATAGGGAGTTGAGAACCCAAGTTAATCTAATGGTTGCTGAAAAGAAAGAAATTAAAGAGAAGTGTGATAAACTTGCCTCGAAGCAAAATGAAAAATTGCAAAAGGACGTTGAGTGTCTCCGTAACGCAAGTGCAGAATTGAGTGCAAAGACTCTTGAAAATACGGAGTTGAGAACCCAAGTTAATCTCATGGTTGCTGAAAAGAAAGAAATTCAAGAGAAGTGTGATAAACTTGCCTCGAAGCAAAATGAAAAATTGCAGAAGGAGGTTGAGTGTCTCCGTAATGCAAGTGCAGAATTGAGTGCAAAGAATCTTGAAAATAGGGAGCTGAGAACCCAAGTTAATCTAATGGTTGCTGAAAAGAAAGATATTCAAGAGAAGTGTGATAAACTTGCCTCTAAGGGAAGGGCTATGGACTCATTGAAAATGAATAATTCTTCTTTGCAAACTAAGATTGAAGGCCTAAATGCAGAGCTTAAATTGATGAAAATCAACGCCAAAGAAACAAAGAGTATGAATAAAAATAAAATAGATCTCAGTAAAGAAAACGAAGTTTTGAGACAAGAAATCACTCGCATACGTGAGATGAATAGAGGGCTGAGTGAACCTGAGAAAATAGTCCTGGATCTCAGGAATCAAGTTAGCCAGAAAGCTAATGAAGTTACAGAAATGCATAAAGTGTGCAAGGATTTGACGCAGAAGGCAGCAACTTACGGTCCCTTAAAGTTTGAAAACACTCAACTGAGAGCAAAGGTTGAAGATCTCGTTGCAGAGCAAAACAAGCTGCGTACAGAGATCGAAGAGCTAAGAGACAGAAAGGAAGAGCCACTTGATTCTCCCAGCAAAATTGATACCTGCAAGACTGCACATTCTGTGGCGATGAGTGACAATATCATCCCAGAATCTCGTGATAAAAATGGCGCTCTGAATTTGTCTGAAATCGACCAAGTTAAAGGAAGCGAACTTCAGAAAGAAGTTAAAAGGCTACGTGAAGAAATAGAAAAGTATCACGAAAAAGACAACGTTCTCGCGCAAAAAGAAATTCAACTCAGGAAAGAATCAGAACATCTTAAAACAGATAATGATCGATTGGAAGCAAGAACCATCCAACTATTTGATGAGAACAGACGCCTTGATAATGCCGTTCAACGAGCAATGGCGGCGCAGCAATCATGCCATGAATATATTCTGCAACTGGAAAAGGAGTGTGAGTGTCTTGGAAAAGATTCCGAAGTGCTTCAAAATACGGTGCAACAACTCAATGACTTGCATGCTGATTTCGATAGTCTTCAAGTTGACTATAACAAACTTGAAAGCAAGGTTGAGGACTTTGACAAGATTCAAAACCAACTTACAGAAGAGCGAGCAGTCTTCGACCAATGTTTAAAGGGTGCCAAAGAACAAAGGTTGGAGTTGGCGAAGCTACGAAAATTCAAGGCCAGCGTAAACAAAGAATGCTGCAGCAATTGTAGAAAGGGTCCTAAATTACAGAAAAAGCTTAATGTAGCACTTGCCTCTGAGAGGGAAATGAAGGCATACATCTTGCTTTTAGAAAATGAATGTGAGCTTGTAAACAGGGACTTTGAACAAATACAGGATGCAGGTCCCAAAATGGAAGGATTGGAGACAGCTGAAAATGAGAATGCATCTCTGAAAACTGATGTAAGCCAACTGAAAACTGCAAATGAGGGGCATGCGACAATGCTAAGTCAACTGCAGGAAATTGAATTAGTGACCGCTCAGGGCCAAGCTGCATCAACTTATACTGAGGATGAAAATACTGCATTGACAAGAAGTATGGATCAAGGCACTAGTGATATGCTTCAGCTAAAAGGCGGAGCTAATTCGCTCTTCGAAGAAAATAAGCGATTGCACACTGAAAAGGAGCATTTGGAGAGACAAGTGAGCGAAACTTTGCAGCAAAATTGCAACCAACTCCTTTTAAAAGAGAAAGAATGCAGTAGCCTACGAAAAGAGATTCAGAAATTAGAGAATGATTTAAAACAGCTGAAAGACACAAAAGGGAGGTATGGAACAAAAATGAAGGAACCTCAAAAAGTTCAGTTATTAACAACTGAAAGGGGACATGCATCAACGAGTGCTGAAGCTGGCCATACGACATCGAAAAGAAGCAAGGGTAAAGGCACAACTGACGTGCATACGCAGCTAAAAGGCAAAGCCAAGTCGCTTGCTGCTGAAAATAAACGACTGCACACGGAGAACGAGAATTTGGAGAGACAGATGAAGGCGACTTTGCAGCGACATTGCAACAAACTTCTGTTAAAAGAGAATGAATGCAGAAACCTTCGAAAAGAGATTCAGAAATTGGAAGATGATTTAAAGAAACTGAAAGACAAAAGTGAGGGGTATGCAACAAAGCTAAATGAATTGCAAGGGGGTCAGTTGCTAACTGCTGAGAGTCAAGGTGCATCAATTGATACCGAAGCTGTAAACAGCACATCGAAGAGAAGCACGGGTAAAGACACAACTGATGTGCTTCTACAGCATAAAGGCGAAGCTAAGTCACTCTTTGAAGAAACTGAACGATTGCACACTGAAATCGAGCATTTGGAGACACAAATGAAGCAGAATAAGGATATGAGAGACAAGCTTGATGCTGTAATGGCAGAAAATGTGTCCTTGCAGCAGAATTGCGACAAACTTCTGTTAAAAGAGGATGAATGCAGTAACCTACAAACAGAGATTCAAAAATTGAAAAATGATTTGAGGCAATTGAAAGGCACAAAGGAAGGGCATTCGGCAAAGCATAAACCACCAGTAAATGAACTGCAACAAATTAGAATGCTCATAGCTGAGAGAGAAAAGAAGAAGCAAACAGCGACTGTTGCCGGAGCTGCGAGCACTTCATCGAAATCAATTGAGGCTAAAGGCACCACAGTTGGAACCATGAAGCTGAAAGACAAAGTTGAGTTGCTCTTCAATGAGAATGAACAATTGCATACGGAGAACGAGCTTTTAGAGAGACAAATGAAGCAGAATAAGGAGATGAGAGACAAGCTCGATGCTGTAATGACAGAAAATGTGTCCTTGCAGCAGAATTGCGATGAACTTCTGTTGAAAGAGAATGAATGCAGTAGCCTGCAAACAGAGATTCGGAAATTGGAAAACGATTTAAGGCAATTGAAAGTCACAAATGAGAGGTATGCAGAAAAGCTGAATGAACTGCAAGAGGGTCAATTGCTAACTGCTGAGAGTAAATGTGCGTCAAATGATACTGAAGCTGGAAATAGCATTTCGAAGGGAAGCACGGGTAAAGGCACAACTGATGTGCTTCTACAGCTTAAAGATGAAGCTAAGTCACTCTTTGAAGAAAATGAACGATTGCACACAGAGAACGAGCATTTAGAGAAACAGAAGGTGACCTGGCAGGTGAATTGCAATAAACTTTTGTTAAAAGAGGATGAATGCAGTAACCTACAAACAGAGATTCAAAAATTGAAAAATGATTTGAAGCAACTAAAAGGCACAGAGAAAGGGTATGCTACAAAGCATAAACCACCAGAAAATGAACTGCAACAAATTAGCTTGCTAATTACTGAGAGAGAAAGAAAGAAACGGACAGCTACTGTTGCCGGAGCTGCGAGCACTTCATCGAAATCAACTGAGGCTAAAGGCGCCACTGTTGGAACCATGAAGCTGAAAGACAAAGTTGAGTTGCTATTCAATGAGAATGAACGATTGCATACGGAGAACGAGCATTTGGAGAGACAAATGAAGCAGAATAAGTTGGTGAGAGACAAGCTTGATGCTGTAATGACAGAAAATGTGTCCTTGCAGCAGAATTGCGATAAACTTCTGTTAAAAGAGAATGAATGCAGCAGCCTACAAACAGAGATTCAAAAATTGGAAAATGATTTAAAGCAATTGAAAGCCACAAATGAGAGGTATGCAGCAAAACTAAATGAACTGCAAGAGGGTCAGTTGCTAACTGCTGAGAGTAAATGTGCGTCAAATGATACTGAAGCTGGAAATAGCTCATCGAAGAGTAGCACGGGTAAAGGCACAACTGATTTGCTTCTACAGCTTAAAGACGGAGCTAAGACACTCTTGGAAGAAAATGAACGATTGCACACAGAGAACGAGCATTTAGAGAAACAGAAGGTGACCTGGCAGGAGAATTGCAATAAACTTTTGTTAAAAGAGGATGAATGCAGTAACCTACAAACAGAGATTCAAAAATTGAAAAATGATTTGAAGCAACTAAAAGGCACAGAGAAAGGGTATGCTACAAAACATCAACCACCAGAAAATGAACTGCAACAAATTAGCTTGCTAATTACTGAGAGAGAAAGAAAGAAACGAACAGCTACTGTTGCCGGAGCTGCGAGCACTTCATCGAAATCAACTGAGGCTAAAGGCGCCACTGTTGGAACCATGAAGCTGAAAGACAAAGTTGAGTTGCTATTCAATGAGAATGAACGATTGCATACGGAGAACGAGCATTTGGAGAGACAAATGAAGCAGAATAAGTTGGTGAGAGACAAGCTTGATGCTGTAATGACAGAAAATGTGTCCTTGCAGCAGAATTGCGATAAACTTCTGTTAAAAGAGAATGAATGCAGCAGCCTACAAACAGAGATTCAAAAATTGGAAAATGATTTAAAGCAATTGAAAGCCACAAATGAGAGGTATGCAGCAAAACTAAATGAACTGCAAGAGGGTCAGTTGCTAACTGCTGAGAGTAAATGTGCGTCAAATGATACTGAAGCTGGAAATAGCTCATCGAAGAGTAGCACGGGTAAAGGCACAACTGATTTGCTTCTACAGCTTAAAGACGGAGCTAAGACACTCTTGGAAGAAAATGAACGATTGCACACAGAGAACGAGCATTTAGAGAAACAGAAGGTGACCTGGCAGGAGAATTGCAATAAACTTTTGTTAAAAGAGGATGAATGCAGTAACCTACAAACAGAGATTCAAAAATTGAAAAATGATTTGAAGCAACTAAAAGGCACAGAGAAAGGGTATGCTACAAAGCATAAACCACCAGAAAATGAACTGCAACAAATTAGCTTGCTAATTACTGAGAGAGAAAGAAAGAAACGAACAGCTACTGTTGCCGGAGCTGCGAGCACTTCATCGAAATCAACTGAGGCTAAAGGCGCCACTGTTGGAACCATGAAGCTGAAAGACAAAGTTGAGTTGCTATTCAATGAGAATGAACGATTGCATACGGAGAACGAGCATTTGGAGAGACAAATGAAGCAGAATAAGTTGGTGAGAGACAAGCTTGATGCTGTAATGACAGAAAATGTGTCCTTGCAGCAGAATTGCGATAAACTTCTGTTAAAAGAGAATGAATGCAGCAGCCTACAAACAGAGATTCAAAAATTGGAAAATGATTTAAAGCAATTGAAAGCCACAAATGAGAGGTATGCAGCAAAACTAAATGAACTGCAAGAGGGTCAGTTGCTAACTGTTGAGAGTCAAGGTGCATCTAAGGACACCGAAGCTGGAAATAGAACATCGAAGAGTAGCACGGGTAAAGGCACAACTGATGTGCTTCTACAGCTTAAAGACGGAGCTAAGACACTCTTGGAAGAAAATGAACGATTGCATACGGAGAACGAGCATTTGGAGAGACAAATGAAGCAGAATAAGTTGGTGAGAGACAAGCTTGATGCTGTGATGACAAAAAATGTGTCCTTGCAGGAGAATTGCAACAAGCTTATGTTAAAAGAGAATGAATGCAGTAGCCTGCAAGCAGAGATTCAAAAATTGAAGAGTGATTTAAAGCAATTGAAAACCACAAATGAGAGGTATGCTGCAAAACTAAATGAGCTGCAAGATGGTCAATTGCTAACTGCTGAGAGTCAAGGTGCGTCAAATGATATTGAAGCTGGAAATAGCATATCGAAGAAAGGCACGGGTAAAGGTACAACTGGTGTGCCTCTACAGCTTAAAGGCGAAGCAAATTCACTCTTCGAAGAAAATGAACGACTGCACGCTGAAAATGAACATTTAGAAAAACAAATGAAGCAGAATAAGGATGTGAGAGACAAGCTTGATGCTGTAATGACAGAAAATGTGTCCTTGCAGCAGAATTGCGACAAACTTCTGTTAAAAGAAGATGAATGCAGTAACCTACAAACAGAGATTCAAAAATTGAGAAATGATTTGAGGCAACTAAAAGACACAAAGGAAGGGCATGTTACAAAGCATGAACCACCCGTAAATGAGCTGCAACAAATTAGATTGCTAATGGATGAGAGAGAAAGGAAGAAACAAACAGCTACTGTTGCTGGAGCTGTGAGCACTTCATCGAAATCAACTGAGGCTAAAGGCGCCACTGTTGGAGCCATGAAGCTGAAAGACAAAGTTGAGTTGCTCTTCAATGAGAATGAACGATTGCATACGGAGAACGAGCATTTGTATAGCGAAATAAAGCAGAGTAAGGAGGTAAGAGACAAGCTTGTTGCAGTAATGAGAGAAAATATGATCTTGCAGCAGAATTTGGATAAACTCTTGTCGAAAGAGAATGAATGCAGTAGCCTACAAACAGAGATTCAGATTTTGGAAAATGATTTAAAGCAATTGAAAGCCACAAATGAGAGGTATGCATCAAAGCTAAATGAACTGCAAGAGGGTCAGTTGCTAACTGCTGAGAGTCAAGGTGAGTCTAAGGATACTGAAGCTGGAAATAGCTCATCGAAGAGAAGCACGGGTAAAGGCACAACGGATGTGCTTCTACAGCTTAAAGACGAAGCTAAGTCACTCTTAGAAGAAAATGAACGACTGCATACTGAGAACGAGCATTTGGAGAGACAAATGAAACAGAATAAGTTGGTGAGAGACAAACTTGATGCTGTAATGACAGAAAATGTGTCCTTGCAACAGAATTGCGATAAACTTCTCTTAAAAGAGAATGAATGCAGTAGCCTACAAACAGAGATTCAAAAATTGAAAAACGATTTGAAGCAACTGAAATCCACAAATGAGAGGTATGCAGCAATGCTAAATGAACTGCAAGAGGTTCAATTGCTAACTGCTGAGCATCAAAGTGCATCAAAGGATACTGAAGCTGGAAATAGCTCATCGAAGAGAAGCAGTAGTAAAGGCACAACTGATGTGCTTCTACAGCTTAAAGACAAAGCTAAGTCACTCTTCGAAGAAAATGAACGATTGCACACAGAGAACGAGCATCTAGAGCAACAGAGGGTGACCTGGCAGGAGAATTGCAATAAACTTTTGTTAAAAGAGAATGAATGCTGTAGCCTCCAGACAGAGATTCAAAAATTGAAAAACGATTTAAAGCAATGTAAATCCACAAATGAGAGGTATGCAGCAAAGCTAAATAAACTGCTAGAGGGTCAGTTGCTAACTGCTGATAGTCAAGGTGAGTTTAAGGATACTGAAGCTGGAAATAGCTCATCGAAGAGAAGCACGGGTAAAGGCACAACTGATGTGCTTCTACAGCTTAAAGACGAAGCTAAGTCACTCTTCGAAGAAAATGAACGACTGCATACTGAGAACGAGCATTTGGAGAGACAAATGAAGCAGAATAAGTTGGTGAGAGACAAGCTTGATGCTGTAATGACAGAAAATGTGTCCTTGCAGCAGAATTGCGATAAACTTCTGTTTAAAGAGAATGAATGCAGTAGCCTACAAACAGAGCTTCAAAAATTGAAAAGCGATTTGAAACAATGTAAATCCACAAATGAAAGGTATGCAGCAAAGCTAAATGAGCTGCAAGAGGGTAAGTTGCTAACTGCTGAGAGTCAAGGTGCATCTAAGGACACCAAAGCTGGAAATAACACATCGAAGAGAAGCGCGAGTAAAGGCACAACTGATGTGCTTCTACAGCTTAAAAGCGAAGCTAAGTCACTCTTTGAAGAAAATGAACGACTGCATGCTGAAAATGAGCATTTGGAGAAACAAATGAAGCAGAATACGGAGTTGAAAGATAAGCTTGATGCTGTAATGACAGAAAATGTGTCTTTGCAACAGAATTGCGATAAACTTTTGTTAAAAGAGAATGAATGCTGTTGCCTGGAGACAGAGATTCAAAAATTGAAAAACGATTTGAAGCAATGTAAATCCACAAATGAGAGGTATGCAGCAAAGCTAGATAAACTGCTAGAGGGTCAGTTGCTAACTGCTGAGAGTCAAGGTGCATCTAAGGATACTGAAGCTGGAAATAGCACATCGAAGAGAAGCACGGGTAAAGGCACAACTGACGTGCTTCTACAGCTTAAAGACGAAGCTAAGTCACTCTTCGAAGAAAATGAACGATTGCACACAGAGAATGAGAATTTGGAGAAACAAAAGAAGGTGACCTTTCAGGAGAATTGTAACAAACTTATGTTAAAAGAGAAAGTATGCAGTAGCCTTCAGAAAAAGGTTCAGAAATTGGAAAATGACTCAAAGCAACTGAAAGACGCAAATGAGGGGTACGTAGCAAAGCTAAATGAACTGCAAGAAGGCCAGTTGCTAGCTGCTGAGAATCAAGGTGCATCAAATGATACTGAAGCTGGAAGTAGCACATCGAAAAGAAGCAAGTTTAAAGGTGCAACTGGTGTTGTTCTACAGCTTAAAGACGAAGCTAAGTCATTGTTGAAAGAAAAAGAGCGATTTCGTAGGGAAAGCGAACATTGGGAGAAACAAATGAAGGCATGCTTGCATGAGAATGGTGAGAAACTTCAGTTGAAAGAGAAGGAAATCTATAGCCTGCAGACGGAGATCGAAAAATTGAAAAATGATTTAAGGCAAGTGAGAGACACAAACAAGAGGCATGTAACAAAACTGCATGAACTGCAAGAAATTGAATTGCTATTTGCTGAGAAAGCAAGCGAGAAAAATGTATCGACTGATGAAGATGCTGGAAATACTGCGTCAAAACCAAGCAGCTCTAAAGCGACGACCGAGGTTCCTATAAAGGTTAAAGAAAAGGTAAAGTCCCTCTTCGATAAAATAGATGCCCAATTGTGGCAAAATAAAGAGGTGAGAGACAAGCTGAAGATTGTAACGGCAAAAAATGTGACCCTGCAGCAGAACAACAAAAAACTTCAGTTAAAAGAGACTGAATGCCTCAGCCTACAACAAGAGATTCAGAAACTAGAGAATGAGATAAGCCAGATGAAAGGCATAAGGGAAAGGCATGCAATGAGATTGAAAACAAAACTAATTGAGCTGCAAGAAATTGAATCCCTAAATGCCGAGAGAGAAGGCGAGAAAGGTGCATCAGCTGATAGTGAGGCAGGTAGCTCTGCATCAAAAGCAACCAAGTCTAGAGTTACGACCGAGTTGCCAATGACCCTGAAAGACATAGTTAAGTCCCTCTTCGATAAAATAGATGAGCAAGTGAGGCAACATAAAGAGGCGATAGACAAGCTTAATACTATGGTGACTAAAAATGTGACCCTGAAAAAATTTCAGATGAAAGAGACCGAGTGCCTTAGCCTACACGAAGAGGTTAAGAAATGGAAAACTGACTGCAAGACTATGAAAAGGGATGTCGAATATTTTCAGGCAAATGCAAAACAACATGAGAAAACATGTAAGGAAAATAAAGAGCTTCTCAAATCAGTGGATGCTTTGAACCACAAGATTTCTGTCCAAGAAAAGGATACAGAAAAGCTTGTACTTGATGCGAGTAGGAAAGAGGAGAGGCTACGCAAGCAAATAGAAAAGGTTGATAGTGAAACCGAAGATCTCACGAAGAAAAACATACAATTCAGAGTTGAAATAGAACATCTTAAAAAAGAGAATAATCGATTGGGAGCAAAAACCACCCAGCTAGTTGAAGAAAATAGAAGCCTTGATAACGCCGTTCAACGAGCAATGCAGGCGCAACGTACACTAGAGGAATATATTGTGCTGCTAGAAAAGGAATGTGAGTGTTTGGGAAAAGATTCTGAAAGCCTTCAAAGCACTCTGGAAGAATTCAACAATCTGCAAGCTGATTTTGATCATCTGCAAATTGACTTCAACAAGCTTGAAACCAAGGTTGTGGACTTTGACAAGATTCAAAACCAACTTTCAGGAGAGCGAGCAATATTCGAAAAATGCTTGAAAGGTGCCAAAGAGCAAAGGTTGGAGTTGGCCAAGCTGGAAAAATATAACGCCAAGCTAAGAAGAGAATCTTGTAGCAACTCTAAGAAGTTTCTCCAATTACAAGAAAAGCTTAATATAACACTTGACTCTGAAAAGGAGATGAAGTATTACATCTTGCTTTTGGAAAATGAATGTGAGCTCGTAAAAAAGCACTGGCAAGAAATACTGGATGCAGATGTCAAGCCAACAGGCTTGCAGACGGCTGAGAAAGAAACTGCATCTCTGAATGATGACGTAAGCCAGCTCAAAGCCACAATTGAGGGGTATGCAGCCAAGCTAAATGAACCGCAAGTAATTCAGTTGCTAACTGCTGAGGGGCGGGGTGCACCAAATGATGCCGATGCTAGAAGTACTGCATTGAAAAGATTCAAGGGTAGAGGCACCACCGTTCAGCTAAAAGAAGGGAATGCTACGATGCATCAGCCTCAAATGAATGAACTGCAAGAGATTCAGTTGCTGCTTGCTGAGATGGCAAACAAGAAAGATGTATCTACTGATGCTGGACCAGGAAATACTGCGTCGAAAACAAATGGAGCTAAAGGTACCACCATTGGGGCTATGAAGCTGAAAGACAAGTTTGAGTCGCTTTTCACTGAAAATGAACAATTACATACCGAGAATGAGTACTTGAAGAAACAAATGATTGACAATAAAGAGATAAGGGACACGCTTCATACTGTAATGGCGGAAAATATGACCTTGCCACAAAATTGCAAAAATTGTCCGTTTGTTGAGAAGAAATGCTCTGGCCTACAGAAAGAAGTTCAGAAATTGGAAAATGACATAAGTCAGCTGCAAGATGAGCATGCAGCAAGAATTAAAACACAACTAAGTGAACAGCAAGAAATTCAACTTTTTATTTCTGAGAGAGTAAGAGAGAGAAATACATCGACTAATACCGGAGCTGGAAACACTTCATCGAACAAAAGCAAGTCTAAAGGCGCAACTGACTCACCTATTTGCTTGAGAGACAAAGTTGTGTCGCTCTTTGAAGAAAATGAACGATTACATACCGAGAATGAGAATTTAGAGAAACAAATGAAGGCAAACTTGCAACAGAATTCCAACAAACTTCTGTTGAAAGAGAACGAATGCTGTAGCCTACAGACAGAGATTCAGAAATTGAAAAATGATGTGAGCCAGCTGAGAGGCACAACGGAGGGGCATGCTACAAAGCGAAGTGAACTGCAAGAAATTAGACTGATAATTGCTGAGAGAGAAAGCGAGAAAGCTGCACCCACTGATGCCGAAGTTGGCAAGGCTGCATCGAAGAAAAGCAGGACTTATGGCACAACCGACGGCCCTATGAACTTGAGAGACAAAGTTCAGTCTCTTGTTGATGATAATCAACGATTACATGCCGAGAACGAGTATTTAGAGCAGCAAATGAATCGAAATAAATTGGTGAGAGACAGGCTTGATGCTGTAATGGCAGAAAATTTGACCTTGCAGCAGAATTGCAACGAGCTTCAGTTAAGAGAGAGGCAATGCCGTTGCCAACAGAAAAAAGATCATGAGCTGGAAAATGATAAAAACGGGCTTGGGCATGCACCAAACCTAAATGAACTGCAAGAAATTAAATTGATAATTGCTGAGAGAGAAAGCGAGAAAGCTACATCCACTGATGCCGCAGCTGAAAATACCGCATCGAAGACAAGCAGGTCTTATGGCACAACCAACGGGCCTATGAACTTGAGAGACAAAGTTAAATCACTCGTCGATGAAAAGGAACGACTACGTACCGAGAATGAGTATTTTGAGAAAGAAATGAAGAAGATCATTCATCAGAATTGCAACAAACTTCTCATAAAAGAGAAGGAATGCTGTAGCCTACGAAAAGAGATTCAGAAGTTGCAAAATGATGTAGGCTATCTAGAAACCACAAATGAGGGTCATCCAGTAAATCTGAGTGAATTGCAAGTAACTGAATTGGTAACTGCAGAGAACTTAAGCGAGAAAAATGCATCAAATGATACCGAAGCTGGAAATGCAGCACCAAAAACAAACAGGTCTAAAGGCGCAACCGATGGAAATTTGAACCTGAGAGACAGAGTTGAGTTGCTCTTTGAAGAGAACGAACGATTACGTACCGAGAACGAGTATTTTGAGAACCATGTGAAGCAAAATAGAAAGCTCAGAGACAAGCTTGATGCTGTAATGGCAGAAAATGTGACGTTGCAACAGAATTGCAACAAACTACAGTTAAAAGAGGCTGAATGCCTTCTTCTCCAGAAACAGATTAAGAAATTGGAAAATTATAACGGCCAGCTGAAGGACACAAATGAGGGGCATGCGAGAAAGATTAAAATACAACCAAGTAAACTGGAAGATATTGAATTGTTAATTGCTGAGGGGCAAAGCGAAATTAATTCTTCAAATGATACAGAAGCAGGAAATGCCGCATCGAAAACGAGCAGGTTTACAGGTACAGTCGATGGATCTATGATTGCGAGAGACAAAGGTGAGTCACTCTTTAAGGAAAATGAACGGCTACGCATCGAGAACGAGTATTTTGAGAAGGAAATGAAGAATATCTTGCAGCAGACTTGCAAAAAACTTCTTATAAAAGAGGACGAATGCTGTAGCCTACGAAAAGAGATTCAGAAATTGGAAAATGTAGTAAGCCATCTGGAATCCACAAATGAGGGGCATCCAATGAAGCAGAATGAATTGCACAAAATTGAAGTGCTAATTGATGAGAGGTTAAACGAGGATAATACTTCACATGGTAACAATGTTGGAATCACCGCATCGAAGGCAAGCAGGTATCATGGCACAACCAACGGACCTATGAACTTGAGAGATAAACTTCAGTCGCTCTTCGATGAAAATGAACGATTAAGGATCGAGAATGAGTATTTCAAGAAAGAAATGAAGATGATCTTGCAGCAGAATTGCAGCAAGCTCCTCATACGAGAGAAGGAATGCTGTAGCCTACGAAAAGAGATTCAGAAATTGCAAAATGATGTAAGCCATCTGGAATCCACAAACGAGGGGAATCCAGTGAAGCTCAGAGAGTGCCAAGAAACTGAATTTCTAACTGCTGAGAAGTTATGCGACACAAATGCATCAGATGATACTGAAGTTAGACATACCTCATCAAAGACAAGCAGGTCTTATGGCACAACCGATGCAGCTTTGAACCTGAGAGACAGAGTTGACTTGCTCTTTGAAGAAAACGAACGATTACGTACCGAGAACGAGTATTTTGAGAACCATGTGAAGCAAAATAGAAAGCTCAGAGACAAGCTTGATGCTTTAATGGAAGAAAATGTGACCTTACAGCAGAACTGCAACAAACTTCAGTCAAAAGAGGCTGAGTGCCTTCGCCTGCAAAAAGAGATTCAGAAATTGAAAACTGATAGGAGAACTGTGAAAAAGGATGTCGAATCTTTTGGAGCAGATCAACAGGAAGAGACACGCATTGAAAATGAAGAGCTCCTCGTGTCAATCGATAGTCTGAGCCACCAGAACTCGGTTCTTAGCAAACAGATCGAAAAGCTCTTACTTGATTCGAATTTAAAAGACGAGAGGATTGCACAGTTTGAGACTAAAGTGAAGGATTTAGTGCACAAAAATGGCAACGCTATCAAATTAGAAGATAAAAACAAGGAGTTGAAACATCAACTTACAACAGTTGGCAAAGAGTTAGTCCGTTTTCAAGAGATGGTGAAGAAAAATGACGGCCTCAAAGCCAATCTACAAAACCAGATCTGTTTGTTGGAAAATATGATAGACATTAAAGATACAAAGATCGATCAAACTTTCAAGGAAAATGCAGTTCTAAAAGTAGATTTAGTAGAATTACAAATCAAGCTTGATTTGCTGGAGGAAGTCGACCGAGAAAAGCAGAATATACAAAGCTGCTCTGAAGATCAGAGCAAAGGCATTCCAACGATGAAAGGAAAGATGGCAAAATTGAAAAGTCACATCAAAGATAACAATCCAAATGTTGATGGAATAGAAATAGAAAATGCAGAACTAAAAGATAAAATTATGGTAGTATCAGATGCACTTCGCGAAACACAATCTTGCAATCAAGCTTTGAAAGACGAGCTTTGTCATGTAAAACTAGAGGCTTTTAAGCACAAGGAAAAATGCTCTCTAGCTGATATTCCTGATGGCAAGGAGTACGTTTTGAGAATTAAAAATGACAATCGGGAATTGTCGGAGCAATGTGAAAGTATCGCAAAAGAGCTAGACAACGTCAAACGGGTGCTCGAAAAATGTAACGAGGAAAAGAATAAACTCTCAGTTGAAAATGAGCTGATGAAAAATGGAATCGAGCCATGCAAATTTCAAGGAAAGGCGAATTGGAAATCCGAAGATATGAGTCAAGAGCTAAATAAAGGCTTTGAGAATGCTCCGTGTGATGCAAAAATGCTTTCAGACAAATATTTAGAGATGAAAATTGATGCTGAACATTACATGATAGAGCATACAAAAGTGAATGACGAACTTCGCGAAACTCGTATCAGACTGAATGCAGTGACGGACAAAATTGCAAATCTGTTAGAAGCTAACGCGAAGTTGAAAACTGAAAAGGAGCAATTCAAGGAAAAGACTATAGATATTGCGCATACATTGCAACAGAAAGAGAGAGAGCTGGAAACAGTGAAAGCAAGATACTTCAATCTGAACAAACTTGTCACTAATTTTAGAGGAGAGCAGGAGAAGAAACAAGGATTCCATGACACTCATCAACAGATGGTCACTACTTGCGCATCAATGAAGGAAAAACTGGCACGCGCATGTCATGCCAGTACATTGACTTCAAAAGAAAAGATAATAGCTGAAGAGCAACTAAAGGATATAATCAGAGAAAATGAATTGCTCAGAGATGAATTGAAAGTGGTCAGTATTTTATTTTACTCTCTTTTTTGGTCGTTGATGTCAGTGCATCCTCTGCTCGAGGTGGTGCACAAGGGTCCTATTGACGAATGGAAAGTCCAAGAATGTATAGCAAAGTAGCTAAAGTTTCTATTAAGTCGTTGCATGCAAAGAAATTGGTCATATAATTTTACACCAACCTTTCAAAGACTTGGAGTTTATAAATGGTCAAAAGCATTCTTGTTACGTGTATAGTGCAATTTCACAAAGATAAACAAGGAGATAAAGTAAAATATAAGCACTTTGATGCGAATTAGAATAAGCCAGACGTTTCGAGCATAGCCCGGAATTAAGCCTTGATAACGAGCAATGCCCGAGGCGTCTTTCTTATTGCAATTCTCATCAAAATGCTTATATGTTATTCTATTTACTTATTATTTGGCACATATGCAAGCTAGAATCTGTTATTCACGCCTATTGCATTTTTCCTGATTGTACATTTTTGCTAATGTGAAAAATTTTATCAGTGCACCCGATAGCCTTTAGCTTTTGGTTAGATCTTGAAAGTATGAATGAAAAGCATACTGTACATAACCATTCGTTCCTGTTTATGAAGCCCTGTACAAATCTTATTCCATTCTTTTCAGTGTGACAAAAATCGCATCACGTATTTGAATGAGATCAAGCACCTGCATGAAGGTATGCTAATTTGTCTGATGTCCTTTTGTCTTTTGATGAATCCAAGTGCAGTAGATCAAGCTTTGTATCAGGACGTTCACGACAGTTCTTACCGTGACGGGCACAGTACCCAGAACGGCTCTTTTTATCAAGCTCTTTTTTTTACATACAGAATCTAAGAATATACAATTTAACAAAGACATAGTTACAAAAGACGATACCATTGGGAGCATGATAGGCATGGCTACCCTAAATGATCTTAATAAATAACAATACAGATACTAAAAGCTACACCAAAGTTTCTGTTGGTCTCTCCTAAGGGAGAAACAGGCTTAATCGAAAGATATGGCGACACTACTGCTTGAATCAAAATTGAAAATTGAATCAGTAACAACAGCCAAAATTGCAACTTGACAGATTTTGGTATAGCCTTCAGTAACATAGATACATTTACTATACATATATTATTTTATAAGAAGTTAAAGATTAATAGAGAAGGATGAGACAGAAGATTAATTTACCTAGGTTTGTAATTGCTGGTGCTACAAGAAACGCTCTGATGTATGAATGAATTTTAGCGTTGATCCCAAAATTTCTTTATTTTGGTTATGAGAAAGCTCAAGCTCTGTTTCTGTTTCTGTCAAGATCAAGCTCTGTTTGGTATCAAAAGGGAAAATTGACCTTGTATGATCATGAGCGATAGGACACCAAGCGTGTGAAAATTTTATTGGTAGCAAGCCACCTTAACCAATTGTTTTTGGTGTCTTTTTACCTAACTTTTACTTGGTAGTGAGCCACCTTATCGCTGTTTCGTCATTTTGAATTTTCGGTAGTGAACCACCCTAAGTGCAGATCGACCTTAATCGTAAAAGTTTTACGATTAANACTAAAAGCTACACCAAAGTTTCTGTTGGTCTCTCCTAAGGGAGAAACAGGCTTAATCGAAAGATATGGCGACACTACTGCTTGAATCAAAATTGAAAATTGAATCAGTAACAACAGCCAAAATTGCAACTTGACAGATTTTGGTATAGCCTTCAGTAACATAGATACATTTACTATACATATATTATTTTATAAGAAGTTAAAGATTAATAGAGAAGGATGAGACAGAAGATTAATTTACCTAGGTTTGTAATTGCTGGTGCTACAAGAAACGCTCTGATGTATGAATGAATTTTAGCGTTGATCCCAAAATTTCTTTATTTTGGTTATGAGAAAGCTCAAGCTCTGTTTCTGTTTCTGTCAAGATCAAGCTCTGTTTGGTATCAAAAGGGAAAATTGACCTTGTATGATCATGAGCGATAGGACACCAAGCGTGTGAAAATTTTATTGGTAGCAAGCCACCTTAACCAATTGTTTTTGGTGTCTTTTTACCTAACTTTTACTTGGTAGTGAGCCACCTTATCGCTGTTTCGTCATTTTGAATTTTCGGTAGTGAACCACCCTAAGTGCAAATCGACCTTAATCGTAAAAGTTTTACGATTAAGGTGGATCTGCACTTAAGGTGGCTTCTATCTTTCAACAAATAGAAAGGTTTCTGTCTGACTAAAATGTTGTAATGATTATTTCGATCTTCTCCTTTCTTACCCACCGTATTGATATATATTGCGCCTAAGTACTGTTGAGTGATCTGATATTTTCTTTACCCTTGTACTGGACTGAATATATAGTTGAATGATACTTATTTGTTTCAGATTTGGAAGAATGCAAGAAAAATCTGATGGTAAGTCCGTTTGTAAAATTTATTCATATTTCTCTACCGTATATGCATTCGTTACTGGGATGAAACTATTTTTACATTGAAAAAATCTGTCTCAGATAAGCTGTCAAGGGAAAATGCCTGCCAGAAATAAAGAGTTTGCATGAGTAATCTTGCGCTATCGCAGATCTCACATGGCACATGACACAGACCTTTATTAGAGGAGACCGGTGACAATTGTAAAACGGGCCAATTGTAACACTGACTCTCACGACTTGTTGAAAAGTGCAACAATCTGATTTTTGGACAGAACCTGCTCATTCTAACCCTCTACATACGATTTGAGATACGGGAATGTTCAGCCAAGTTTGCAACATTTTCGGAAGAAAAACATGTTTTTTGAGTACGAAAGTCAATTCGTGCTTTCACTCCAAATTTGTGTCTGAAAGATTTTGCTCTTGAGTAAAAAATTTCATTTTCACATCGCAAACATGGCATCTAGTTAGGACGAGAACTACGTTAAAACTTTTAAGCTCGACAGCTTATGAGAGGTGAAAATGGAAAATAACGATAGCTGACCAGGTCAGGGGCAATTGTAGGGGCAATTGTAACGCGCTGCTACAATTGCCCCGGTGTAAGCTGGCCGATGGTTTGGTTTTGATTAATTTTCTAATCTGGTCGAGCAATGTGCATCCATGCAGTATTAAAGAGTTGAAGGTTGAAATTTGTGAAAAAAGAAAATTTTTGTCTCAATCGATTCAATTTTTTTCAATTGATGCACCCAAATTTACAAAGAAATAAAAATTACGTCTTATTTTAGATTTGTTTTTTCTAAAGCCATGAATAATCTGCCACCTGGTGCTACAGTTTGTGTAAGGAAAAGCAGATTCGTGCAATAATCATCTAAGATGATTTTGAAGATGTGTAACAATTGCTCCAACCATCTGTAACAATTGTCCCGTGTTACCGGGGCAATTGTAACACTTGACCACTGATTTTAAAAATATCACAGAATCACAAAAATTGGTTCCATGTGATGGAAACTAATGTCTATTTTATTCCAAGGAATGCAACTACAATATCATTTGCCTTCAAGAGCGCAATTAATCATTATTTAGACGATATGGCTCATTTTCCAAAAAGTGCTACAATTGACCCCGGTCTCCCCTATTACGTTTGAGAACAAATAAGAATATCATGAAGGTTTTTTTTACAAGTAGGCGATTGCGTTGGGAGGGTAAAAATTGTTAGAAATGATAACCATATACATGGATCGAAAGCAGTGTAAAATTCTGTTTTGGCGGAAGAATGCCTTTGATTCCAATGCAATTTTCTGCCGGCAGATTAGCAAACTGACAAGCTAGACGACATGAAATTCTTCCTGCATCGGACAGTGAGCAAAAACAAAATTTCTTTCGCAAAATTCTGCATGTGTCATCTGCAAGGAATCTTAATCAGGCAACTGAATACGTACTTTTTGTTTCTGACAGGCCGTTGAGCACAGGGGAAGACAACTGAGAGGTAAGTACTATGCACATACTAACCGGTTTTGTGTTGTACAGGAAAATATAAAGCCCGAGGTCTTAAAAGTGCAGACCGAGCGTGAGTTAGTATGAGTTTTGTTACCTGATAGCTTCTAATTTTGACTTATATCATTTAGTCAAACGCATTTCGTTACTTTTATGTCGCCTAAGTTCATTGTAAATATCATAGGCCAAAATCAGTTGCTGTGGTGACGAAAACGCGTCCTTGTATCGTATTATACGGCGGGATTCTTATATTGCCTTGTTTTTAAAACGTCAGTCAGGTAATAATGTCAATTATTAACAGACTATTTCGAATTTCGAAATTTATAAAAAAGGTTCTGTTAAGTTAAAAAATTTTTGGCAAGGTGCACACACATGGGTTTTACACGTGATGAATTGACCTTTAAAAGCCTGTAACGAGGAGTTACTCTTATAAGGGCTTTGGTATATATGCGGTTTGGTATAAATCATCATGAATTGAAGTCATTGTCAGTATTTAGAGTTGGTGTAAACGGGATCAAATGAGACTCATCCGTAGAAATTTATCCAGATGAATATCTTTCTCCTTTGGTTGGGCTGAGAATGTAGGTTTTATGCAGGTTTCGCAAGCAATCCTTTCACTATGAGATTATTACCTTCTAGATGCTGCGCAAGATGCTGCACAGGAGCGTGATGCTGCGAAACAGCAGCACAAGGCATTAGAAAGATATGGCTACGATTTGAAGGTATTAGAAATGTATTGTTTTTTGGTTATATTGTAGTCCTAATTGGGCTTTTCAAAAATTAACAAAGATCAGTATAATATGCCTAAAGTCTATTTCAAATTAGATATCATGTGAGATTTGCGTTAACGCAAAGTTATTCGTGCAAAACACTTCAGTTTCTTTTATACGCGGAAAGTTTCAAGTGACATCCAAATTTAGACAGACGTTAGATGAGCTAGGTTTTCAAAAATGCATCAAATGATACCAACGCTGGAAATGCAGCACCGAAAACAAGCAGGTCTAAAGGCGCAACTGATCGACCTTTGAACCTGAGGTGAGTTGCTCTTTGAAGATAATGAATGATTACGTACCTAGAACGAATATTTGGAGAACCATGTGAAGCAAGATAGAAAGCTTAGAGACAATTTTGATTGTAATTGCAGAAAATGTGACCGTGCAACAGAATTGCAACAAACAACAGTTAAAAGAGGCTGAATGCCTTCGTCTACAAAAAGAGATTCAGAAATTGGAAAATTATAACGGCCAGCAGAAGGTCTTAAAAAGTTTTCAAAATCATGAAAATTTTCTATGTCACCGATATTTGAATTTTCTTATTGTGTATCTGTATCAAGAACTAAATGAATCTTCCTGGTGATCATGGTTTCATTCCTTTGGGAGAAAGATGAAGACATCATCCATGGTGTAATCCTCTGACTTAGCAGCCAGGACAGTCAGGCGGACAGGGTTCGATACCCGGTAGAGCCCCACCATTTGAGCATTATGACAAGGGGTCGCGGGCTCGATTAGCGCTTAGCTACTTCTGTGATCCCAGCGATATGGTGCTAAAAAACGCAACTTCACCTTCACCTTCACCTTCACCTTCATTCCACAAGACTTGAATTTCTAAGAAAATTTTTACGAAATATCACATTTTTCAAAATCAAAAAATTAAAGTCAAAGTTTGTGTTTTCTTGGTATGTTTCAAAGACAGCTAGCTTGTAAACGCACAAATTCTCACAATTTCACAGCCATTTCAAGACTTTTCAAATTGATATGGTTCTTGACACAAATGCACATATGATCAGAAATGCAATCAAATTTTGATGATTTTTCAAAAATTTTCAAGTTATTGGGTAAACTGGTATCATTTATGCGTGTATCTTACAACTTAGTAGCTGCACAGGACTCCATAGTCTGTACAATTAGATTGAGCAAACCTGTCCTACTTTAAGGGAAGAAACTTTCGCGAGTTTTAAACAATGTGGAATGTTTTCAATCAACTTTCACGAATAGGCCAAAATTGTAAATTTGACGGGAATAAACTTTCGCGTTTTGCAAAAATAACATGAGTTGCGGGAATGAAAAGTGGCAAACTTCATATCTGAACACTCTATGGGAATGAAATTTCATGAATTGTTTATTTTAGGGAATTTCGCAGGAATAAAATTTCGTGAATTTCATCTTTTTGGAGATTTCACGGAATAAACTTTCGTGAATTTTGGCCAAAGCACGAGAAATGCGAATGTAACGTAAGTGGTAACATAGACTGNCAAATGCACATATGATCAGAAATGCAATCAAATTTTGATGATTTTTCAAAAATTTTCAAGTTATTGGGTAAACTGGTATCATTTATGCGTGTATCTTACAACTTAGTAGCTGCACAGGACTCCATAGTCTGTACAATTAGATTGAGCAAACCTGTCCTACTTTAAGGGAAGAAACTTTCGAGAGTTTTAAACAATGTGGAATGTTTTCAATCAACTTTCGCGAATGGGCCAAAATTGTAAATTTGACGGGAATAAACTTTCGCGTTTTGCAAAAATAACATGAGTTGCGGGAATGAAAAGTGGCAAACTTCATATCTGAACACTCTATGGGAATAAAATTTCATGAATTGTTTATTTTAGGGAATTTCGCAGAAATAAAATTTCGTGAATGTCATCTTTTTGGAAATTTCACGGAATAAACTTTCGTAAATTTTGGCCAACGCACGAGAAACGCGAATGTAACGTAAGTGGTAACATAGACTGGGTGTCTAAAATAAAGTACCCCCTTTTGACTGGAAATAGGAACAAAACGATAAGATATAATTACTCTGCGAGTACACAGCTAAATCTATCAATCTTCAACTTAGATGCACATACCTTGCATTTAGAAATCGTCTACCAAACACTAGAGATACAAGTTCGCAAAGTCAACATTTACAGTGCACCTATAACCAGAGGTTTCGAAAAGGACCTAGCCATGATTTGCATCATGGACATTTTCCAAAGCACCTGTAAAGTCTAATTTTCAGTTTTTCGCTTTTGAAAAGAATAAAAGCCGTGCCACATCTCCAAAAATAAGCGTGCATGTGCTCCTTTTCCTCTTCTTTGATACAAATAACACTTGAGATGGAATTATTAATATTATTATTAACAATTTCTTTTACGTTGGCAAAACAAGCTAATAAGCTAATTAATGCCAACAATGCAAATGCATGGCAAGGCCCGATTCTTCAAAAGAAAAGTCATTTCAAGAACAGTTGAAGCATTTCAAGGTATAATTCTTTTCAAAAGTAAAAACTAAAGGTAAAAGATGACAATTCATTTGCAATATGCCTGTGATATCAAACCATGGCTAGGCCCTTTCGCAAAACCTCTGGTTTCAAGTGCACTCCAAATTTGACCTTGTGAACCCATATCTTTGGTGTATGTTGGACGATTTTAAAATGCAAGTTATGTGCATTTACGTTGAAGATCAAAAAATTTAGCTATAAATTCAAGAAGTCCCTATATTTAGTCGTTTTGTTCTCTTGTTTAGTCAAAAGGGAGTACTTTTTTAGACACTCGGTACAAAGCATGAGCAGCCAATCAAACAGGGACCAATGTAAAAAGTTATATTTGAGGTAAAAGAAAATTTTTGATGAATGGAAATTGATTTATTTTAGCTCAAAGAAAGCTTGAGAAAAATCAGGACTCTGGAGAAAGAAGTTGAAGTGCTAAATCGAGGTAACTATCATTCAAGATTACCGAATGTGTCAAAAAATGTATAAAATTTTTGACAACCCGTAACTCTCAAGCCATCTATCAGATTCTTAAAAATATATCAACTTACATAAGAAAATTTATTTGTGAAAATCGGTCATATTTTCTTCATGTTGCAAGCGGTTTTATAAACATGTTTGATCCCAGATGCTTGCAAAACATGCGTAAAATTCTAGGTCAGATTTGCAACTAATTCTACATTACTATACTAAGGCTATAAATGGCGGCAAAATTGCCGAGAGTGAAAATATAATAGGACAGGCTCCGCAATTGCGTAACAGATTGCCTTGGCAATAAGAAAGCGCGATTAAACTTTTATGTTAATTTAGATTTGTTTGAAGAATTCTGAGAGGCAACAAGCAAGTCGTTTGTAACTTCAGAACTGTATGACCGATCTTAGCTCACTACATTAGCTACATTATAAGAACAAGTTTGAAGGAATGTGATGAATGGCTAGCAAGCTGCAGTCTTCCAAACACCTTTGTTTTTTTAATCAAAGACTACAAATGAGCTGCCTTACAATACTACAAAAACGATATCAAAGGGAGCATAAGATCATGACTATCCCAGGGCCTTCGCATGAAGAACATAAACCTGAAATACAATTAAATATACAATTACGAAAGCTACATATAAGCAAAAGAATAGAGGTACAGGACTCAGCGACAGGAGACTTTACGAAAATAGACTTAGTATGGTGGTTGGGTTGCATCTATCTCGATTTCGTTGATCTTAATTGAATCGACCGGTTATGTGGATGTGTTGTAGGGTCAACTCGAGTATATTCCTGTTGATGTCATTTGGGAGGTCCTTATCACTATATAATAAAAGTTGCGTCAATGCTTTATTTGAAAGATCGATATATTGAAATGGTCGTAGTAATGCAAAATGTCTAGTGAGAAGGCTTCGACGTTGACCCTCAAACGCAGTACAAAGCAAGAAAAATGCTCCGTACTCTCAATACCATCGTTAGTAGGGCACATTGGATTATGGTATCCCTAAAATGGATATCCAAAATAAAAATGGCGAGTGATCGTGCGTAAAGAGGCGTTTCAAATATTTCCCGAGGGAAGGCTGGTGTTCGATTCTTCGTCAATGCATGTGTAAGAATCAGGACCATTGTCATTGCAATTATCAGTTATGAAAAATGTACTACACGCTTAGACTTATGACTGTTCGTCCCTTGTTTCCCTGCGCTCTTTGATTTGCTGACATCACTTGCTCAATAGGGACTCATACCATTACTCTTATAAAGTGAGCCACCTGTTTCAAAATGGCCTAAACTAGCGAGAGTTCTCGTACACTCGACAAAATCGCTTCAAAGTCTGGTTTAAAGAGCTTCAACATTGAAAAGCAAACTCATGGTACAAAGAATAATGTTTTCCTGACCTACTAATCGCAAAATACATACCTTTCAAGCAGTAATCTTCCTCTGCAGAAACAAAATAGAGCCATTGCAGCTATGAAAACTCTAGGCCATGTCCTCCTTATTGGTTGAAAACTAAAATCTAGCAATTTGATTGGTAAATACGGAACCACTCCATATTGGCCAAAAGGGGGCACTTTATAAGAGTAATGGTATGAGTTCCTATTACCAGGTGATATCAGGAAATCAAAGAACGCAGGGAAATAAGGGACGAAAAGTCATAATTCTACTACACGCTGCTAAAGATATTTTCTTTGTTGCAGTCATCAAAGAAAAAGATAGCAAGTATCAAGTAAGTTGAGTTAAGTTTATAATCAGTAGCTATTCTAAAACTAGATACGTCATAACTAATTCCTGATTATCAAATATTACATATGTTGGTTTTTTATCAGTGATAGAAATAAAGAAATTTGGCAGTGGACGCACACTTTTGGAGCCCATGCCATGGAGCCCAGTTGAAAAAGATGTGAAGACGTTTGAAATATTTTAGCTCTCAAATCATCATCGATTTTGATAAACTGATAACAGCTGTGTAGCAATCAGATCAACTTATACTCTATTCACACTGACACAGTTAAACCAGCTTTATCTAAACCAGATTAACTTTCAACCAATCAAATGCATTCGATTTGTTGGATTGACCAATAATAAGGCCCCATTCGAAAACCTGGTTTAGTTTAAGCTGGTTTAACTTGCAACTGTGAATAAGGTATTAGATAAGAAAGTCTAGTTTATTTGAATCGGTTGAATCGTTCTCAAATGAAATGCTTCGCCGCAAACTCCTTTAACACAGCCTAATATCCTTGATCAAATTTGCTAGCATACATACAGGGTGTCCCAAAAAAATTGTGCCCCGTTTGCCTAATGATTCTGACAAAACGGCAAAAGATTCTCGCCAAACTTTTATATCATGTTGCTCTTCAGATGTTCAAATAAAGTTTGCTGCCATCCCAGTAAAATCAGTTGAAACTGATGGTGCTATGACCTGCAGAAAACCGAAATTGCCTGATGACTGAAACCAGCGGTCAGCATTTTTGTCTTACTACTTTGCAGCAATAAATAGCTTCACATGAGGTAAGAAATAGCTTCTGTGAGATCAGAAATAATTGAACTCTCTGATGATTGTCGGAATTTCCACGAGAGCTATGACATTGCAGGCTGCTATTTCATTTCATCCATTAAGCTATTTATCGCTGCAAAATTGTAAGACAAAATGGCCGACCGCTGGTTTCAGTCATCAGGAAAATTTGGTCTTCTGAAAATCGTAACTCCATCATTTGTCAACGGATTTTTATGCGGATGATAGCAAACATTGATTGAATATCTGAAGAGCAACATCATCTGAAAATTTAGCTCGAATCTTTTGCCGTTTGGTCGCAATCTTCAGGTAAACGGAGCACAAGTTTTTTGGGACACCCTGTATTTGATCACGGATTGAAGCCTGTTTTGAACGATTTTGAGATGAAGAATTAGAGTAAGGCCCCGCATTTGAGAAACCACCTAAAAGAAACTTTTAGCCTATTGAAAAATAATTAGCCCCCCTACTTATAAGAAGTTCTTAAGGCTCATACCCAAAATTAAGTTTCTTGTATTTTGATCAACACAAAGTCCTGGTCTGACGGTCTGGGAGTATTCCATTCGATGCAGGGCTCATAAGAAATTGCTACCAAGATGCCTTTGATTAACCGATTTTTACCTAAATTTCAATGGATGTTCTTGACAGTCATTGATAACATACACATATTGCTAATCTATCTATAAATAACGTCATTCTGTTGTAACCTATTTTCTAGGACTTTTCAGAAAAGAAATTAGAAACTTAAGAAACTTTCAGCTTAAAAAATTAAAAGTTAAAAGTTAAAAAATTAAAAGTATCATATATATATATATAAGGAACTGTTTAGGCTAAGGTGTCAAAAAGTGGTTTCTTAAATGCAGGGCCTTACTGGATTATGAAATTATTTGTATTACGAGAACGATGCCATTGAACTTAAAGGTATTGAGTCCATATAAATACATGTACGTGAACGCTGTCTTGAATATTTGCTGACAAACCGCTGACCGCCCTTTGTTATCTCACAATAATGCTAACGTCATTAGTAGTGAAGACCAAATACTTCTTCATCCTTGCATTGTCCTCAGGAATTTCTTTGATTTGATTTCATTATCAATTAAATTATAACTTTTGTTTTATGATTGAAAAGAAGAGGGTTTATATTGGTCACGAGCGCGCTATTTATGCGGACTCAATGGCATTGAAAAACTGAATTATCTTATCTAAGTTGATTTGTTAGCAACCCAAGCTTTATCAGTTTATAAGAATCTCATATATATTTGGAGAGATATAGGCTTTCAAACGTCAATTAAATTTTTTACTCACCCGGTGGTACAAGATCTATTGACTTTCAGTAATTTTTTCTTAAAATCTTTTTTGCTTCTTTTGTTCTCACTAAACTCATGAACAGTTTTCGATGAGTAGTAGGGTCCGTTGCTGCAAATGCTTTATTTTGAAGTCCTAAAAGTTACTGTACTAAGATCATACTCATGGCATCATTCTTTTCAGGTCTTGCTTACTAAATATGATACAATCAAAACAGAGAAGAAACAATTGCAGCAGAGATATTCATTTTCGAATGTAAGTAATATTTGGGTTAACTAAGTTGACGACTGATTCCTCTCAAAATAATTATATAAAAGCAAGGATATTTTCTGACAGATACGGCTGGTTCTTCGATCAGCATCCCTCAATCTGATGATTTTACGTCGATACCTTTCAGAAGATAAACGATAGCAGCCTTCGTATTATGAAATTAGTTACTTGCCAACAAGGCTAGAGTTGTACATTTGTACANACTGTACTAAGATCATACTCATGGCATCATTCTTTTCAGGTCTTGCTTACTAAATATGATACAATCAAAACAGAGAAGAAACAATTGCAGCAGAGATATTCATTTTCGAATGTAAGTAATATTTGGGTTAACTAAGTTGACGACTGATTCCTCTCAAAATAATTATATAAAAGCAAGGATATTTTCTGACAGATACGGCTGGTTCTTCGATCAGCATCCCTCAATCTGATGATTTTACGTCGATACCTTTCAGAAGATAAACGATAGCAGCCTTCGTATTATGAAATTAGTTACTTGCCAACAAGGCTAGAGTTGTACATTTGTACACTTTTTGATGACCTTACATCCTGTTAAGCAATACTGAGTGAGCCAGAAAAAGGTTCCCATTTTCGACAGGCTGCGATAAATCATACACTGGACCAATTTAAAATATTTTTGATTTAATCTTTTGCCAATATCCTATATTATTCTTGGTTATTTTTTGTCAATTTTTCGAATGCCCACTTATTGATATATTTACGATTTCTTGAATTTCTTTTGCCTTCAGACTGCCCAAAAAGATCGAAAAGCAATAATCAAATTTTCTTAAGACTGAACTTGGCAGAATTAAGGAACTGCTCCTCGAAATTACTAGGGAATTAGAATGGATTATGTCGCACGAGCGGTCGTTTAATGATTGCACAACATTAGTATCACTTTTATCAATACAAGACTTTCAGTTTTTTATCATTTCTTTGAAATTATACTTGCTAGCTACTGTAGTTTGTACCTGTAGGGAATTAGGTAGTAGGTCTTCGCATCAAAAAGTTTTAAATGTACACGCTTGTTAGAAATATTTTTTATTTCCCTACATGCACAAATTACAGTAGCAAGCAAGTATCCTTTTCAAGGGAATAGTAAAAAACTGAAGGTCTTTGTATTAATAAAAGTGATACCAATGTTGTGCAATCATGGAATTACCACTCGTGCGACATAATCCATTCCAAATTCCTAAGTCATTTTGAGGAGCACTTCCTTTATCCTGTCAAGTTCAGTCTTTAGAAATTTGATTATCGTTTTTCGATATTTTTGGACAGTCTGGAGGCAAGAAAATTAAGAAATTGTAAATATATCAATAATTAGGCATCCGAAAAATCGATAAAGAATAACCAAGAATGATATAGGATGTTGACAAAAGATTAAATCAAAAATATTTGAGATTGGTCCAGTGTATGATTTATCGCAGCCTGTCGAAAGTGGGAACTTTTTCCTGGCTCACCTGGTAGAATTTAAAGAAACGTCCTGTTTAGACTCATTCTTAAGGATTGTTTGTTCCGAAATCACACCTTGTGGTAGGGAATATCCCTTTGCAAAACTCACCCTTTACGAGTGACACATACATGTCAGTAAATATTAGCGATTTGCTCCCCCCTGAGGGATGGGTTTCGTTAACAGTAGTAAATACGTTACATTGCTATGATTATATCTCCATATTCCATAAAATCGCGTAACTTTTATTCCTACAGATCTCGAATCAGAAATATGAATCGATAATGAAAGACACCGAGTGCAGCAAAAAAAGTCTTGAGGCAAAGGTAAGCTAAACGCCGGTGATAAATGCAAAAATTTCCTTCTCAGGAGCAGTGTGGCTTTCAGAAGGAATTACAATTATTTCAGCTATTTAGGATTACCATGTTAATAGCCCCAACCACACCATTTCAACATAAATTTGGAAAAAAACACCAAACAGAATTGTATTTCGATAAAATTTTCTATCTTAGTCATTTGTTTGCACTTGCACTGGAGCAAATCGAATTTGTAAATTGGTTTTTAAGTTTGTAAATGAGAATGTAAATAAGTTAAAGACAAATGACGGAGATATAAGGTGACTTAAATCAGGGGCCTGGGCAATCTAAATATAGCCTATTGTATTCCATTGTATTTGATGATATCGAGAGATTAGCATATCAATTGGACAAATGAAAGCACTAAGCCATCTTTTGTTCTATTTTTAAACAAGGCGCTATATATCCGTCATTTGTCTTTAAGTGTCATTCCCTGCTGTCCGTTGCGATTGATGGCAAACTGTTCACAATTTTTGCAACTACTTGCTATACTCGATAATATCTGTATTCTTTTTAGATCAATCTCGCTTCCGCCCTCAAAATTTTGCTCTCAGTTTGATGCAAATAGAGTCAGTTGCGATCATTTGAGAATAATTGAATTAACGCTATGTTAAGGCTGACCTCCACTGCAGTAGTTTTGGTCGGCGACCTGCGCGCTTGCCCAGTGCGCATGCTCTCTAGCAACAGAGCACGCGCACTGAGCGAGCACGCTGGTCAGCGACCGAAATTACTGCAAGTGGAGGACGGCTTTTTCATCCACAACACCGGCCAGTTTGATTACCATAATCATACACATGATTTTTCACAACACAGCCACAAACCAAGTCCCTTCTCGTATATTTTCACATTCGTTCTGTAGTTGTTTCGTGTAATTTCATGTAGTAGTCTTAAAAGTCTGTATTGAGCTAGACGTCCCACGGCAAGGAAAGGAAAATTTGGGCAAGGAAAATTTGCCACAAATTATCAATTCAATTGTTTCATTTGAATACGTCTAACTTGAGGTAGTTTTAGTTTTTGTGATGGATGCGGACTAGCCTGAGACTTTTGCTCTCCAAGACATCGTATTTGTTGTGTCGTCACAGTGTCGTAAAATAGTTTTGTAAGTAATGTTAAATAGTATATGGAATAATAGCTAAATAGTGTCTTGTCTTGTAAATTTTTTGATTGAATAAGGAAAATGCCAGTTGTAGATAACCAGCTACATTTATTCACTAAGACTCGTTTTTGAGGTTTTTCTTTGTGGCCAGTGGACACGCACTTTGATTAGAAATCTAATTTCCTTACTGCTAGGTTGATGCTTTGACCCGAAATATCGCTGTGTTACGTGAGGAAAATGATGAGGTTAGTTGCAAGTTTTCTTTTCGTGAGGGAGTCACTACCCCTCTGTTAGAGACTGTAGTCTGTCTCAAATTAGATGTCACCTGCAAATGCCTGCGAATAACAACAATTGAAGGGTTTTGCAAAGGAACTTTGCGCTATCGCAAACTTCAGGTGACATCCAATTTGACACGGGTTTTAGAACAGAAAATAAGCATTGTCTTGTTGCTAGTTCAGATCAAAGTCAACAAGACCTTTCATCTAAAAAGCCCTCTAGGAGAAAATGCTGCAGTTTTGAAGCATGAGATATTGAAAACATTTGTTTGTATAAGGCCCGCCGTTTAGACCTTCTAGAACTTATTTTCTATAATAAATAAAAGTTAAAATGAAAACAGCAATAAAACTCAGTTTTATGTACTGTTGAGATGGAGGCAAAGAACATAATGTTATCAAGTTGCCTCCAAACTCAACAGATCAAAATAACTCCTAGAACTTCTAGAACTCATTGGGTTCTTAGCAAATGACAAAGAGCACGGTCTTCGGATCTAAATCACACTTTTAGAGATGGGAATATGATCCGTTTACTGTTCCACTGTTCCGCAAGATATGATGGAATGTGGGGACCATTTTATTCGAGCACCCGGTAGATCTATGAGTGCTCTATGCTTTGGTCATGAAATGACAAAGGTCTCGCAAAAGAGCATTTTGCTGTCTAGATAAGACTATCATGGATTTTTATCTGTTTTATTGCAAGTTAGTTTTGTTTTTGCTTTTGCTTTTGCCATTACTTTTGCAGCTATATCCATTGAAACTTGCGATATCATTTGTGACTTTCGGTTTAAAAGTGCTTTCCTTTTCATGTGTAAACATCTTTCGTTGCAGCTGTCGCTGATGCACGCTCAATGTCTCAAAGACAATGACACTCTAAGTCATATTGTAAAGCTCAATGAAAGCAAGTAAGTCACACTACTAAATATTCCATACCGGGTGAGTCAGCAAGATGTGTCCCGGGGGGGGGGGGTCACTACCATATGTACCACTACGTGGTGTGCCATTTTTTGGGTACCTTTTTCAAGCTGAAAATAGATTTTAGGGTGTCATTTTTGGTAACATTACAAATGAATATAAATTTTTTTGGGTGTCATTTTGGAAGAAAAACGCTTCAGGATATTGAATTTGGTCTAATTTCAGATACTTGGATAGAACTTCGAATTTTGGTCACAATTTTAGGGTATCTATTTTGAATGTCCCGTAAATTTTGGGGTATGGTTTTTGAACAATTCATAAATTTTAGGGTATGATTTTACAATTCAAAATGGCACACCCCCGTCATCCGCCTATTGAAGTGACCCCTCGGGATGTGTCCACTCTTTCAGAAACCGTAAGACAGAAACTACAACACCGATTTGAAAAATTGCAACTCTATTGCTTGGCTGAGGGTCTCAATTATTTTAACAATGTATTCACTGTTCACAATGCATTATTTTAATCTCGAATGAAGAATTCCCGAAAACTAGCTCTCGTGGACCTTGCCTAAAACTATAAGTGATTGGCTCAATTTGATTCATTTTTTAACGATTAGAATGAGAAATTAATGTTTTCTTAGCTCAGGCATCGCTTTCTAATGATACGGAAACTGTTGAAAAATGTTAGATATTCCTATAAATGCTAGATATCCAAAAGTTAAAATCTACAAGACTGTGAACGAGCCATTTTTAGCTGTTTTTGGGCATATGAAAAAATAATACTATCGGCTAATCCTTAATATCAGAGGGACTATCGGCTAATCCCTAATTTCAGAAGGAATAAATGCTAGGCATCCAAAAGTTAAAATGCACATGACTGTGAACGAGCCATTTTTCAGTTTTTTGGGCATTTCAAAAAATAGGACTATCGGCTAATCCCTAATTTCAGACGGAATAAATGCTCGACATCAAAAGTTAAAATTTACATGACTGTGAACGAGCCATTTTTAGTTGTTTTTGGGCATATCAAAAATAGGACTATCGGCTAATCCCTAATTTCAGAAGGACTATCAGCTAATCCCTAATTACAGAAGAAATAAATGCTAGACATCAAAAGGTTAAAATCTGACTGTGAACGAGCCATTTTTAGTTGTTTTGGGCAATCAAAGATAGGACGATATCGGCTAATCCCTAATTTCAGAGGGACTATCGGCTACTCCCTACTTTCAGAAGGAATAGATGCACCTAAAATCAGGAGAAAAGTCTCAAAAGTTAAGTTGAACCCACATTAAGGTGACGGATTAAAAATTTTTACAAATCGGTCAAATTGCTTTTCTTGAATGATTTTTAAACAGTGGGTACATTTTAAACAGTAGGTACACTCGCCCGGAATAGCATGCAGTCGCAGCAGGGTGTGACCGAGCGGCTTATACAGTTTCCGTCAGGTAACTGAAGTAAAGCTCGGTCGTGTGAGGTCAAACTCTGGATGGGTGACCTCTTGGAGGCTTGACCTCGCAACTCGTTTCGCCGTTCTTCGGAAGGGATTAAACTAGGTTAAACTAGTTTTTAAATGAAGTTGTTTGAATAATGTGTCATTCAGTTCCTACCCTGACCATCTCCTCGTGCAATCCACGGATCTGCATATAAGGGTTTTCTTGCCTAATGCCTATGGCGCGGCAAACTTTTTTGGCAAATGCACAAAGAGCACCCCCATATTCCCAGTAACTGTATATTGTAAAAGTTCCTGGTGTCGTCAAAAGCCCCGTGGCAGGGGAAACTTTACATTGAAATGCCCGCAGGTGATACAGTAGGTTTTCTCTGTTCGCCTGTTTTGTGTCTAGCATTGATACAGCTTTGGTACATTCAGCAAGCATAATGACATTTTCCTATAACTCTGCTCAAAGCGAGTTGGGGGTGGTTCGGTTTGTACATTGGGAAGTTTTAGTTGCCCTCTTTGCTTGCCTCAAAGGCTTATTTCCAGTCAGTGGAATTTTCTGAGCGGGCGGAATTTCGGACAATAAAAGGTCGCTCAGCCGTAACTCTCTACTCAATCCCAGAGCGACATTTCCTCTCAAATACAATAGAAAATCCACCTGCATGGAAAATTCCATTGACTGGAAGTCAGCCAAAACACAAAAATATATAACGAGATTTGTAACGCCCATGTTGTAAGGTTCCAGTTGTTGAATCGTTTTGCTCCAGCTTAAATCACGTTGTAGCGTCAGAATTTAATTTACATTAACTGTATCAGGGTTACTTTCTATTGATAACGTAACTCAACTGAGAAATTAGATATGATGTTTTTTAGATTAAAATGTTTATCTAATTTTTCAAATTAGATATAACGATTCATTTTTTTCACAGGCTACATGAAAATGAAGAACAACACAACGACCTTTGGGAGAAGTACAATGATCTGAGAGCTGAATTCAAAGTAATTTTATATTCATTCTTCAATAGAAAGCCACAAAAATCTTGTTTGGATTTAAAGTTCATTCGATAAACTAAGTTCGCCAAATTTGTTATTCTCGATATGATTTTGTTTTCCATAGAGGCATAAAAGAGGCATTAGCCTGTTTTTCGACAGTATGTTAAAAATCTTATTTTGGATTTAAAGTTCATTTGATAAACTAAGTTCGCCAAATTTGTTATTCTCGAGATGATTTTGTTTTCCATAGAGGCATAAAAGAGGCATTAGCCTGTTTTTCGACAGTATGTTAAAAATCTTATTTTGGATTTAAAGTTCATTTGATAAACTAAGTTCGCCAAATTTGTTATTCTCGAGATGATTTTGTTTTCCATAGAGGCATAAAAGAGGCATTAGCCTGTTTTTCGACAGTATGTTAAAAATCTTATTTTGGATTTAAAGTTCATTTGATAAACTAAGTTCGCCAAATTTGTTATTCTCGAGATGATTTTGTTTTCCATAGAGGCATAAAAGAGGCATTAGCCTGTTTTTCGACAGTATGTTAAAAATCTTATTTTGGATTTAAAGTTCATTTGATAAACTAAGTTCGCCAAATTTGTTATTCTCGAGATGATTTTGTTTTCCATAGAGGCATAAAAGAGGCATTAGCCTGTTTTTCGACAGTATGTTAAAAATCTTATTTTGGATTTAAAGTTCATTTGATAAACTAAGTTCGCCAAATTTGTTATTCTCGAGATGATTTTGTTTTCCATAGAGGCATAAAAGAGGCATTAGCCTGTTTTTCGACAGTATGTTAAAAATCTTATTTTGGATTTAAAGTTCATTTGATAAACTAAGTTCGCCAAATTTGTTATTCTCGAGATGATTTTGTTTTCCATAGAGGCATAAAAGAGGCATTAGCCTGTTTTTCGACAGTATGTTAAAAATCTTATTTTGGATTTAAAGTTCATTTGATAAACTAAGTTCGCCAAATTTGTTATTCTCGAGATGATTTTGTTTTCCATAGAGGCATAAAAGAGGCATTAG
>REGL01000055.1:90673-111372 GCA_004194395.1 Aurelia aurita complex sp. Pacific
CAAGCGGACAGGGTTGGATACCCAGTAGAGCCCCACCACCTGAGCGTCATGACAAGGGTCACCGACTCGACTAGATCTTCTCTACTTCTGAGTCCCCAGCGCTTGGTGCTAAAAAACGTAACTTCACCATAGGTCATAGAAGTTTGCACCCATCTTTTTTCAGCCGATTTAAAGATTTGGAAGCTATGCTTTGCTAAATCATTGTTAATCTTTTAGATCCATGGCTCGCAAGAATATCAGGAACGATCAACTGTCAAATATATTTCAAGGGTTTCAACTTTCAAAAACGATTGGGATAATGAATCTATTTTGCGTATGGGTATGTCTGATGGAGCATTTAATTTCTAGCATAAACACACAAACAAACATTTGATGTGAAAATGAAGTATTGTAAATTGACTAATTCAAAGACATAACTGTTAAAAGTGAATGAAAGTATTTTTAAATAGAATTTGATGATCTAGAAATTGTTTGTGAATAAAAACTAATAAAAGTTTATTTGTAAATAGAGTGTCGTGGTGTGATTTAGTTATAAAATTGAGTGCAAAAATACGTTTTATGTGAATTTTCTTGTATACTTCCATTTCTCAGCTTTGTTTTCCATATTTTGACGTCATTGGCTCAGCAGATTTCACGGTATGATAAAGTAAGTCGCTGTGTTTGCTTTTGAAAATTATTCAGTCTATTCAATTCTATACTTAGAATAACAATAAATGAATTTTAGATTGTTCTTTCTAAAAATTTGATACCGCTAAAAATTAGCATACATTAAATATACGCTAGCCAGAAATACAACTGAGCATGGGAAATGCTTATAATTGAAGACAATTAACGTGTGCTTCAGCTTTATTCAGCTTATATTTTAAATTCCATTGTATACTATTTAAAAATTTTTGTTATACCGGATGAGTCAATAAAAGGGCCTGACGTTTGAAAAAATGCTGCTCCCTGAATATCAAAGCAATAATATTGAAAATTTTCCTGTTTATTCCCAACATGTCCAATTAGGTTCAGTAACGTAGCTGGCTTTAATCGGCCATTCCTTCCCGTCGCTAGCAGGGGGAAGACCTGCCATTCCCCCAAGAGGATAGCACGTGCTAAAGGGTGCTCAAGTCATTGCTGTAAGTTAAGCATATAAGGGAAACTTGCTTGTGATTTTAGCACGTTTTTAAGGTTCCTCGAAGGGAAGTTTTTCAGAAAATCCCTTGCAAAATCTGAACGGAGATAACGACTTGAGCCAGGAAAAATTCTAAAAATAATTGAACGTGTTGGCTATTAGATCAGATATCATAAAGCATTATTGCTTATATATTCCTAGGGAGCAGTGGCCTTTTTTATTGACTCACCTGGTACGACACAACTATACAATTATACAATAGGAAATTAATGCAATAAACAAAGGCCTTTCAATTGGTCAACTAATGGAAGATTCACCCTCACCCTAACATTTTTTTAAAAAATCTGAGAAACAGACATGTTTGCGTTTCATATATTGGTTGTAAACTTGTGCAAAAAATCAGAATGGCTCGGAGTATTAGTTGACCTCGTTTAAGATTTCAAGGATATTTTTGATGGAGCATTTCAAAGTTCAGCTGTACCCTGGTTACCAGATCTAACAGGCACAAAAATTAAGAAAGAAGGAAAGAAGGAAATAAATCCTTCTTTCTCTCTTTTCCAATCTTCCTTTCCTTAATTTTTGAGGCTCTGGTACCCAGGGTAGGTTCTGCTGGTCGCGTATTTCAGAGTTTGGCACGAAGATAATGACATCCCCATCTAAGAGCACCCGCGAGAGGTCAGATTTCCACTGGGGTTCCAGTGACCGAAAAATATAGTCAAGTTTTCACTGGGAAGCTCCAGTTATGTACCAATGACAGCATAATTACTGGCAGGGAACTGTCTTGACATGGAAATAATTTCTCNTTCTTTCTCTCTTTTCCAATCTTCCTTTCCTTAATTTTTGAGGCTCTGGTACCCAGGGTAGGTTCTGCTGGTCGCGTATTTCAGAGTTTGGCACGAAGATAATGACACCCCCATCTAAGAGCACCCGCGAGAGGTCAGATTTCCACTGGGGTTCCAGTGACCGAAAAATATAGTCAAGTTTTCACTGGGAAGCTCCAGTTATGTACCAATGACAGCATAATTACTGGCAGGGAACTGTCTTGACATGGAAATAATTTCTCCAATTCCTCCTCAGGTTTCGCCAATTTACAATAGGGATTTCACTTGTGTCGTACCGAGGAGATTCGCCTCTTGTCCATGGACTGGTTTTGCTTCAATTTTATCACCAGAAAAATCACCGGGGTAGAATGTACCGAGTAGCGGGATACATAGACAGGGGTATATAACGTATTGATGGTTGTTTGTTGAAGCAACTATAAATCTCCTTGATTCGCCTGTCTAGTGGAATATTGATGATAGAAACATGGGACAAGAAGAAGTTATGAATGCAATGCATAAATTAACGCTGAATGAAATGCACGCTGCATGCTACTCTTTGAATTTATTCATAGATTTTAGATTTTATCCAGCATCAGCACTAAAAAGGTAATTTGCACTGTGTTTCCCTATTTGTCTGTGAGAGCACTGGACTTGCTCAAAGTCATCTTGAAAGAAAAGGATAGGACGAATTGCTCATCCGAACTGCTCATCCTTACTTATTCATGAGACGTGCATGACCTCGCTTGACCAGATGTTTGTAATAGGATCCAATCACAAGCAATCCAAAATCCTCCAGAGTCCAGAAAACTGTTCATCCTTCCTCCGACAAAAATATGTCTTTGGACTAACAGTCACCGTTGGTCTAGGAATTCCTGCAATTGAATTAGCTATAGCGAAATGCAAAAATGTCACTTGTATCTGATGTAAATTGCAATGATGTGTTGTGAGAGATGAACTAAAATCGATTTAATTGAAAGTTTGTTTACACTGATCTTTTGGCAAATTCGTCTTGCTCCTCCACCTTCATCAACTAAATTCTGATAATGCATTCGTGCAAAATTTCAAAACACAACACCCCCAATTACGTCAGGTGTAAAATGCATATCAATAGATTTTCCGCTAACCGATTCCCAATACATGTCGATTTCTAAAGTTGTTCCGCCCTTTGTTTTCAAACTGCTGAAAATTCGAAAGCTTTTGCTATCATACAGAAATATGTCAAAGAGTAAATACTACCGACCACTCTTCATGAGGAAAAAGTATTCCATTTCATCTATGATTTTTTAGTTTATTTCTGGTTTAGAACGTGGGTGCGATTATTTTCAACATGACGGACTGTTTATTGAAATTCTATTCCGTCTTCTCCCTCTCACATGTGAAATAAATTAGAAATTTCAATAAATGTTCCTAGAATTGGGCCAACATGTGTGGGTACACACTTCCACTCTAATACTGCTTGTCCTGGACGAACGGAGTGCAGAGGGGCGACAAAGTCGCACCGAGCAGGCATAGTTCCTGATAACGGGTGATGTGTATTCTCTTGTGGTTACTCCATACCCCCGGACCATAGGACGCATCCTTAACTGGGGAAAGACGCACGATACTTCAAGGGCACTTTTTTATTAGCTAAAGGACCTTGCTGGGTACTCCCGAAGCAAAAAGTGCACTTTTTTGTTATGACTGCTAGATCTTTCGGACACGTGCTCCAGTTTTCCCGGTTCCTACGTCTCTTTGACCATACACCGCTTCCTTGAAGTACTCCTAAAACTAGCTAGACAGCAATTCTGTTAAGTTTGCATTTCTCATCAAAGCATCGTTGAGCTGGAATCAATCAAAATATCTCGAAATCTTGAACAGCTAAGCTTGAAAGTTAAGAGGAATTCAAGCTTCGTACAAAGAAACGACCCTTGCAAGTTTCAGCGACTTTTTCATATTGTATATATATCAATCTTCTGTCGTCTGAAAGCCCATTTCCTCATGAGTCCAAATCTAAAGACTGTATTTTTTTTATCAAATATTCTTTCAGGATTATTATAAGTCATTGTACAAATTTTGCTAAGGATGCACACGGACCTGCACTAGTATAGGGCTCAGTTCTGATAGATGTGGTCCAAATTATTCCATTCATGAGAAATGGGATTGCAAATTTGAAATCATTAGGAAATAAGCTTTCAGATAACGTTAGATTTTACTGAAAGTCTTTCTCGTTGGTTTACCTTTAAGGTGGATCTGCACTTAAGGGGGATCACTGCTGAAAATTTGAAGATCACGAAACAGGGATAAGGTGGTTCATTACCAAATAAAAATAAGTTCAAAGCACACAATAGACAATAGGTGAGGGGGCTCGCTACAGATCAACCTCGTTCCTGGAGACAAGGTTGGCTACTGATGAAAATTTCACATTTATACACACTTGGTATACTATCGGTAATGTTTTTTCCATTTAATTTTTTAGATCTTTTCAGTTGTGCCGCCACTCACTCACTCACTCACTCACTCACTCACTCACTCACTCACTCACACAGTCATGCCGCCAGTGGTCATTAGCGGTAGGCCACATCACCAGCAGTTGTGGCCTACAGTTAACCCAGTACAGGGTACTAATTCATTCAACTACAATGTAAATAGATAATATATGAAAAACAGTTTAATCTACTTCTATAATAACTAGGTATCTGTATAAAAAGAGTACCCTGGGTACCAGAGCCTCAAATTTATTTTTTTTATTTTTTTATCTTATTATTTTTTGGCTCTGGTACCCAGGGTATAAAAAGAGCTGAGAATATAGTTTCTGGGTGTATTTCTCACCAGTCCATAATTTAATTTCATTTATAAAAGCTATAATGGACTTTGCTTCATTCTGTCACCAAGAGTAGACTTCCTCTGAAAGATAGAGACTCTGAAAATGGTTTATTGATCTTTGGAAGGTTGCAAAGACCTTTAGCCCTTAGGTCGTACTTTGTTTCTTTCCCAATGTGAAATTCTCACCAATATGAGGGGTTCAGTTTTATTGATCGATTTGTAAATTTCAGCCATTAGTTTTCGGAGATTATCTCGTCTCAATAGTAAATGAAACGAGAATTCATAATCCTTGTAGAGCCAAATTTCATTGGATTCACTTTGTCGGTGAGGAGTTACCGCAAAATAAGCTACCCCTACGGCAACTGCGACTTTCGACTGTTATTGGAGCGGTAGCGATCCATCATCATAATCATCATCATCATCATCATTAATTTACTTTTAGTAGGCTAAATTAAAATAGCTAAAATAGAAGTAAGTAAGGCTTACTTTACAATATTTTACAATTGCAGAAATGTTTCTCATATCGAGGTGCAAAACTGTGGAACAGCCTCTCAGCTGAGACTAAACGGGCACCCTCCATTAATGTGTTCAAGCAGAATATATGATAGGCTGGGGGGCTTCTCTTGCGGTCGGGTGGCTAGCCGCGGCCCGCGGTTTCTGTGATTGATTGCTGCTGGATCGGCGACGGAGATCTGTTTTTGGGATCTCCGTTGTCGATTAGGCGGGGTCGGGCGTGGGGACGGGGGCTGCTCTGGTTGCTGGATCGTTGGAGAGGTTTCCCAGTCTATCGGTTTTATGCTCATTTCTTTTACTTTTATTAATTAGGTTTTATGGTTTAGTTGTATATATTCATTGTAAGTAGTTTTTAGATGTTTTTAGCCAATTTTTATTGTAAGTTTTTATGTGGAGGGCCCCTTGAAAATCAGCCACTAGGGTGAAGGGCCTCCCTCCTTAATAAATTGAAATATGAAATATAATATGAAATATGAAATGTCTAAAATATATATATTAAAAATCGGAGAGTAATAGAAGTCGGAGAGTGAGAAAGATAGCAGAAGAAGGTGCATCGAACGAACTAAAATAGGCAGAGTGGTAAGGTTCCATCTCGCTACGCCAAGGAACGTTGTTGACAAAAATGAGGTCTTAAATTTTGGCAACCACTATTGTATATAGATTACAAGATAAAAACGGAATAGGCCCCGCAGAGGCCTAAGACGGCGAGCAGCCCGCCCCCCGAGAGACGAAAGACGCACCGCACTAGGGAGACCCCGGACACAGACACCAAACCGCAGATAGAAAATACCGCCCACGAGCCACCGCAGTCAGCTCCAACAAGCAGGCACACAGAAGGACCAGAAAGGCCTATGCAACATGCTGCAGTTCCCCTGACCCCCCCATAGGCCCAACAACTGATACCAAGCACGACATGCCCAGAACAACCCTCACCACAACCGCAATCAAGTACCCGCATCATGAAGACCCTCGCACAGCGCACCCGCCACCCATAAAACGGCTGCGCGCCACCCCCGACCCCCAGGAAAAGCCCTATCAAATTTCGACCTGCTTGTTATTGCTAAAAGTTATCACGTGATCAATTTTGTCCAATGGAAATTGTGGATTAGGATATTTCCACACAACGCAGGAGGATCATGGGACTTCAGCGAAACCGCGGAAGAGGCTAGCAATTATTGCAGACAGACAGAAGATTGACTTCCACAGCATTTTCAAACAAGATAGTAAAAAAAAGTTCTGGGTCACTTGATATGTTATCAAAATTCAATTCGATTTGCTACTTATCTTATAATTTTCCCTTTGAGGAACTGCTTTGGTTCTAAAGCCAATCTGGTTAATTCTAGAAAGTTATTGCTCCGAATGGTGGTTTATGTGCGGTAAACTTTATCAACATGTATGAAACATTTTTCTTGATGGATCAAAACTTGCAAAGCAACAACCATGATACTCATTCAAATAATTTCGTGCGAGAGTGTTCACAGTATGGATTGAAACAATCAGAAACAATAGATCATATGTACTTGCCGTCAGTCCTCGAATGAGGCCCTTACCCTCAAATAAGCCCGCACCCTTACATAACCTCCCCCTCAGACCTCGTTTTAACAAGTAAACCACCCTAGGATAATTATCTTATGAGATCCCACTTTACGCCAGTGTGTACATTCTTGTTGGTGTCATGTTTGTCATTGTCATATTTAGAGGCATCTGGTTGTGGTGTCTAGCTATTTACTACCAAGAAAGCTAGTGAGGCTACCTTCACTTCACCCGCGGCAGAATCCCATGGCATTAAATCGGTCTCTTTCGCAGTAATAACCAGCAGATACATGTACCAGTGAGGTCACCATGAATCCAATTTCTTTCCATCATTGTATCATCGATAATTTCGATAAAATTTGATAAGATATTACAGCCTCTGCAGCAAACAGTCCAACTACCACTGTCGATTCAAAATTTTCTTGTTGCAAACACCGAAGAAGGCTTGCATAAAACAAAATGTTTTGCCAGGCTTAGGTCTCCCATATGACACAGCATCAAAATGATACCTTTCACAATAGATTGCACACTACACTCCTGAAGGCATTCTATCATAGCAAAATAAAGAGAAAGCAAAACGTGTCTCAAAACCTGCAAATCTCTTTGTCACATCGGAAAAGTGTATAATCTGTGTAAAGAAATTTCCCCTGCAATCTATTCTCAAAGGTGTACAATCTATTATGAAATGTATCAATTTGCTGTGTCATATTGGAGACCTGAGCCTTTTGTTTTTGCAAGCCTTCCAAGGTGTTTGCAACAAGAAAACTTTGAATCGACGGTAGCTGGACGGTTTGCTGCAGAGGCTGTGAAATCTTATCACATTTCATCGAAATTATCGATGATAAAATGTTGGAAAGAAATTGGATTTGTGGTGACCTTGTTGGTAAATATATCCGCTAGTTATTACTGCGAAAGAGACTGATTTAATGCCGATTACCCGGATTCTGCTGTGGGTGAAGGCAGGCCCATTAGCTTTGTTGGTAGCAAATAGCTTTACTTCGTGAAGGATTTTCAAAAATCATATAAACAAATATTTTCATCTTATTCCGGGAAATTCACGTAACATGGGAAATTTTGAAAGCTTTATGTTATTTGTAGCGTTCCTGAAAAATTCTTGAACATAGGCCAATTTTTGAAGGATTAAAATTCGATATAACACCGATATTTGATGAGATTTAACCAAATGCAGAAAAAATACGGAGTAGGGCCTGTAGAATCGATTCGTGTTAAACCAGCTCTGTGTCTTTGGTCGAATATCCATTTTTATTTTCATCAAGGTTATTAAAGGGAATAGACATAGCTATATCTCGTAGCCGCTATAAATAGACTAAAGAAACGCCAACAAACCCATTGTTTTTTTACCTACACAATGAAACCGGATGCGTCAAAGTGGTCGAGTACAATAGGTTATATTTTTGACCTGGCCCAGGCCAGCTTTTAACTATGTCGATTTCCTAGGTACTCGAAAAGTTGTCTCAAAAACCTTATTTTCAGTCATGTGATCGGTATACGACGATAGCATTGGCTAATAAGTGTGAAATTGGAAGATTTGAGTGTTTCTCAATGCCCTATTGAGAGATTTGACTTGTATGCTGTTTTTTCTGAGTGTAGATGATTTGGTTGATCAATATTTTCTGAAAATTGGCATTGTTTAGTCAATTCCATTATTTCCTCTGTTCAGTTTTAACTAATAGTCAACAAGGCTTGGTTGGTGTACCGTGTATGGTTTAGGTATAAAGGTGTAACATAGCAAAGCTTTTAGTTAGAAGGGTTAAGGGGGGGAGGGGAGAAACCCGCCCCAATGCCATGTGCAACCAAGGTTAGAATTCCGCAACCACAATTTAACCGCTGCGCAGGAGATGAACAATAACAGAACGCGGGAAAAGCGCCACTCATGGCGGCAATGAAATTAGGCCAATGGAAAACTACATAATGCAGATGCTAGCAGCACAAATAAAGTCAAGGTAACACAGTGGTAAGTCAATTTCTTATCTTCAAGATAAAGGACCAGGTTGTAATCGCCCTTTCTTCAGAGAAATGAAGCCTGTTTGAACGGTAGATGTGGGACCACACGATGGCAGGGGCAGNGGTTAAGGGGGGGAGGGGAGAAACCCGCCCCAATGCCATGTGCAACCAAGGTTAGAATTCCGCAACCACAATTTAACCGCTGCGCAGGAGATGAACAATAACAGAACGCGGGAAAAGCGCCACTCATGGCGGCAATGAAATTAGGCCAATGGAAAACTACATAATGCAGATGCTAGCAGCACAAATAAAGTCAAGGTAACACAGTGGTAAGTCAATTTCTTATCTTCAAGATAAAGGACCAGGTTGTAATCGCCCTTTCTTCAGAGAAATGAAGCCTGTTTGAACGGTAGATGTGGGACCACACGATGGCAGGGGCAGGTACGTCTAGGCCACATATCATTTGCAAGGCCATTGACAAACAATGTGCCATTTTGTTTGGCATCATCGTTGACTGGTACCATCGTCGACTTGCCATGGCTCGACCGTTCAGTTCAGTAATTTCAATTTTGTTCAATGATTTTATAGCTTACAACAATTACAAGCAATTACTCTACAGATTAGAAATTTGAAATAATCCTGAATAATCTAGGCCTTAAAAACGCAGACAATAATGCACATAAAATTCAAAAAAATGAAAGAAAGATACATAATGTGATTAGAGAATTTATGTAGAGGGGGATTCTTAATGATGGAGTATCTCTGTACTGTAGCTTAGTTAGCTGATTTACCATATAGTCCAACCTGGGTGGAAAGTTTGTCTCTGCCACACCAGAGCTTTACGCCATGCCAGTTGTTTCTAAACAATAGGCTTATTGTTCTTCCATTTTTTCAACGTTGCTCCATGCCAGCGCCAGAGATCTCCGGCGTAATAGACATGTTTTCCAGTATGGTAATCTAAGCAAGTACCAATCCTAAGGTCCAGATTTTTTCAAAACTTTTAGCTGAGTTTCCACTCTGGCCTCTAGATAATCGAGGAGAGAGCACCCAAACCCCGTCACATTGTGGAATCCACATTTGGCTAAACTGTGCACTCTCAGAAGCTTATTGTTTCATGCATGATTTCTTTCATTTGACTGTTCCAATTTTGCTCTATATAGAGTTAATGGAAAGCAGACTGAAAATGGCGAAATTCCAGCATACTGTCCAAATTTATTGCAGTTTCCCTCAAAATCAAGGCCATTGCAGGCCAGGTGGTATGAGAAATTCCAGCGATTGTTCTTTAGGGCGCTTGCCTTGGTGAGTCTGTCTGCATACTCTCATCGTTTTCTTTTGGTAAAATTGATGCAAACACCATTGCTTCTATTGTTCTTATGGCAATTTTGCCTAGTCAGAAATTTCCACTTGGTGAATCCCTGCACAGAAGCTAGGAAGAAAAGTGGGTGGTACAAAGTTTGTTTTTGTTTCACTGAAGTCTCACACATGACCATTTGGTTAAAAACAATAGCCTTATTGTTTTGCTATTGTTTTTTCTTTTGTTGGTGGTGTGTTCAAGTGGTTAAGGGGCAGTGTTTTGAATCTTATGGACTCTACCCCTTTGTTGGTTTTAATCCCATCTTCAGCAGTTCAAACCACAAGCCAACATCCCACTCAGCTGTCCATCCTTCCAAGGTCAATGCATGATTAGGGACTCATGAGGTGAAGGCGATGGTGAAGTTGCGTTTTTCAATGCCAANCAGAACGCGGGAAAAGCGCCACTCATGGCGGCAATGAAATTAGGCCAATGGAAAACTACATAATGCAGATGCTAGCAGCACAAATAAAGTCAAGGTAACACAGTGGTAAGTCAATTTCTTATCTTCAGGATAAAGGACCAGGTTGTAATCGCCCTTTCTTCAGAGAAATGAAGCCTGTTTGAACGGTAGATGTGGGACCACACGATGGCAGGGGCAGGTACGTCTAGGCCACATCCCTGCACAGAAGCTAGGAAGAAAAGTGGGTGGTACAAAGTTTGTTTTTGTTTCACTGAAGTCTCACACATGACCATTTGGTTAAAAACAATAGCCTTATTGTTTTGCTATTGTTTTTTCTTTTGTTGGTGGTGTGTTCAAGTGGTTAAGGGGCAGTGTTTTGAATCTTATGGACTCTACCCCTTTGTTGGTTTTAATCCCATCTTCAGCAGTTCAAACCACAAGCCAACATCCCACTCAGCTGTCCATCCTTCCAAGGTCAATGCATGATTAGGGACTAATGGGGTGAAGGCGATGGTGAAGTTGCGTTTTTCAATGCCAAGTGCACTGATCTCAGAAATAGAGCAGACCTAATTGAGTTTGCGACCCCTTGTCATGACGCTCAAGTGGTGGGGTCCTACCGGGTATCAAACCCACTCCGTCTGACTGTTCTGGCTGAAATAGGTAAAATGGGTAGGCTGGGGGTAAACTGGGTAATTTTGATTGCTAGAAAAAAATAGGCCTAAAACTGATCAATCAACATTCACTATCTCAAGGAGGGTAGTTGAAGCAGTTCTAGCTGGAGAAAAAGTAAGGTGTTGTGGCGCAGTGGTGAAATCTTCTGACTTCGCAGCCAGAACTATCAGGGGGACAGGGTTCGAAACCCGGTAGAGCGCCACCACTCCATTTGAGCATCATGACAAGGGGTCACAGATGTGATTAGCGCTTAGCTACTTCTGTGATCCTAGCGCTTGGTACTCAAAACGGCAACTTTACCTTCACCTTCACAAAACCCTGAACAAAGATTTTGGCAAAATTTATCCAGATTTGTCACTCTACCCCTTTTACCTGCAAACTTACTCATTTTACCCAAGTAGACCCTTCTCAGAGGTAACTCTCAGCCCACTTCAGCTGTATAGCTGCCAGAATCCTAGCCTGCATTAACAAATGAACATTGCTTGCTTGCTTGCCGTAGCTGTTGTTTGACACAGAAGACTACTAGCATTAACTTTGGTGCCCTCTGGCAGCCATGGTGCATTGGACTCGATTAGGCCTATTCTACTTCTGCGATCCCGGCCCTTGTAGCCTGCGTGCAGACTATACCCAAGGAAAAGGTATAGTCTGCGCAGCGCCGCTCACTGTTGTGTAGTGCGTGCTTCAGCATTTATTTCGCAATGGTGATAGCAAAGAAAGCTTCTTGTTGTAACAGCCAATAAAATGACTTTCCTGTGAAACAAGGAAGCAATCAGATTTGAGAACGGCCATCATGTGATTAAATCTCAAGTTTCACTTTGTTCTCTAGGCAAACTTCATTAGCAACACAATACTCTGGAATTTTAACTACCCTACTGCAGACAATAAACAGACGCCAAGGAGAAAGGGTCATTCAAATGCCANGCAACTTTACCTTCACCTTCACAAAACCCTGAACAAAGATTTTGGCAAAATTTATCCAGATTTGTCACTCTACCCCTTTTACCTGCAAACTTACTCATTTTACCCAAGTAGACCCTTCTCAGAGGTAACTCTCAGCCCACTTCAGCTGTATAGCTGCCAGAATCCTAGCCTGCATTAACAAATGAACATTGCTTGCTTGCTTGCCGTAGCTGTTGTTTGACACAGAAGACTACTAGCATTAACTTTGGTGCCCTCTGGCAGCCATGGTGCATTGGACTCGATTAGGCCTATTCTACTTCTGCGATCCCGGCACATGGCGCTAAAAACCGCAGCTTCACCATCTTCAGGTTTGGTGAAAAAACAAATTGTCTTGGTGTACTGATGGTGTGAAAATCAATTAAAACAACATAAAGCAATTTAAATTTGATTGAATTGAATACAAATTTCATTTTCCTAGCATAGACTACTTCTTCTTTGGCATGACAGCATTCAGTGTGGAGTTTACATTGGATGCACCCTGACCAGATGGGCCAAGCTTTAAGATTCTCCTTTGCATGGGGGCTTTCACAGTCATAAGCATATGGGAAGATAAAATCCAGGGGGCTGCGCAATTAAAAATCAATTGTTTACCACCATCTTTTCCTGGGTAAGGGAAGATTTTTGCCTGAAAAGGTTGAATTTGAAATTCTTCATTTGTTTCCATGTGACAGTTGTTGTGAAATTGGCAATTTCTTTGAACTTATCCAACACTTCATGCTTGTGTTTGATGAAATGAACATGAGCCCAGAAGCCCTGTTTCAATAACTGATAATTCATTTGTCAATGGTTGGCCCATGCCCACTGGAAGCGGAGGCTGAGGGCTTCAGCCCCCCCCCCCCCAATTAGGTCCTTTTTTAAAGGCTCTCAAAATCAGGCTATCAAAAAGAAGATTCAAAGAGTTGAAAACTCAATGATGTTGTCGGAGTTATCAATCTTTTCATATTTCATAGAAATAAATAGCAATCAATTTCAAAGTGATTTTGAAGTCCTATTTTCAAAATTTCCCAGGAAGTCCTCCTTTACATGGCGAGTTCTTAACAAAAGGGGCAAATGATCTAATGGGCCCATTCCATTTACTCACTTCCAGCTCCCCTGATATGAATTAGTTCTATAAACTAAACAGACCAACTGGTTTTATACAGTTATTTACAATGCTCTCCTATATGTACATATCAAACAATTGCAAGTGGATCCCATCCGATCTTTCATCCCTTTCAGAACTGACTGTCGTTTTTAGAGGATTTTATTGCGTAAGGGAGTACGTTCCAGAGTGTTCTTCATCTAACTGTCAATGAATCAGAGATCCTTAACTCTAAGATTATAATATGTGGGTTGGAATTTGAAAAGGTCCCATGAGAAAGGGGGATTGCTAGAGGTTAAGCTTTTGTAGATTTATAGACCCCAATCATTAGTTTTTGCAAATTTCTTGCATGGATCGTATGCAGCGCTCACGTCTCTTTCAAAGACTAGAGCTCTTCAAAAGTAGACTTTAATTTTATCTAGCAGTACTCTCAGGGTATGTTATTGAAGTCTATTGATATCTTCATTTGATATTTCCCACAAAATATTCACCTCTAAAATCAAGCAATGAAATAGCATGTTCTCTTTGACGGAGCTTAATTGCCCCGAAATGTGGGGAGCCTTTGAGCTGCTCTGGAGGGCCAGGCTATGCACTTGCTGCATTGGCTCGGTTTGAGCTCCTGGAGTAGCTGAAGGACCGTGTGCTGACAGGACATTGGCTGACGATTTGCATCTATGACCTTGTAGCTATCATATGGTACCACCTTAAAGGGAAATCTAAGACGATATAAGCCATTGATAAAAATAACTTTACCAAGACAATAGGCCATGACACGTGCCGCACCATATTTAGGTAACCGATCTACGTCAACAGAAAATACCGATATCTGATAGGCTAGAACTTGACCGCAAGTGGCTTGAGCCACTTTTATATGCTTACATTCCCTTTAAATACAAAATAACAACAACAACATATTTTACCAATACAACTAATGTGTGTGGCTCTCAGGTATGAACAGTCACTAATCTAATAAACAACATAACAACACAACTACCAATTTCAACAATACAGCCTAATATATGTGGCATTCAGACATGTAACAATGGATTTAAACTAGGTTTGGTATTGCCCAACAAGGGCAGATTTTGTAATACAATAGCATGAGTTGCTTTTGTTGACACCTCAATTCAAAGCGATTAGCGATTGTAGACTGAGGAAATTCTCTCAACCAGTAAATCAAAACAAACAAAGCCGCAAAAGTCTCTGTGATACTAGGGTAGCTAGCTTGCCCGTTGTGCATTCCAGAAATTGGTTTTAAGGGCAAACATGAGCATAGATCGAACGAAGAAGGATGCATCTACACATCTGCGGCGGGCATTTTATTTGTTTGGTTCAAAAGCCGTTTGGGAGGCAATCCAATTTTCTTATTCTTTTGGGTGTTATCAAAATACTTACTGCTCAACTTTTGGACCAAAGAAATAAAATGCCCACGGTAGATGTGTAGATATATCCTTCTTCTTTCGATCTATGCTCATGTTTGTACTTAGAAATGATTTCTGGAATGCAGACCGAGCGCGCTAGCTACCTGGGTTTCAGAGAAACTTTTGCGGCTTTGCTTGTTTTGACTTACTGGTTGAGAGAATTTCCTTTGTCTGTGATTGCTAATCGTTTTGAATTGAGGTGTCAACAAAAGCAACTCATGCTATTGTATTACAAAATCTGCCCTTGTTGTATTACCCTCTTTATTTTTATCAGTTCGATATTAATTTCATATCATTTACATGGCTTTACACATTAATCATTTCATCTCCTGCCTTTATAAACAGTGTATGGTGGAATTATCTTTCAAGTGATGGAGTGCTGTTTGGCCTACAAGAGCATATTTTAAAAAGTCCTGGAAGCTTGATGAAATTGCCATTTGTCATTGCAATAGCAGCAAACATAATTTTGCACAATCACTTACAGCAACTCAACTCTCAGATCGCCAAAAAGTTAAGAATCTCCACTATTGGGAAGATATAACTTAAGAAACTGTTTATTTGATAAAGGAAATCTGTGGCATATGTTCACTTTATTTTCACTTGTTTGTGCTCTGAGTTCTGGAAATCTGATAATTTTAAGAAACTTTTAGTACTGGCTCAATTCTTAGTTTGGTCTGAAGAAAATAAGGATAGATGGACTCACTCACCTGCTCCTGCTCATGCCCGCGAAAATATAGGCACGAAAAGGCACATCTCTTGTCTCTTTTGCTCATAATGCAAATAGAACGACTACTATATGAGTCGTGAAAGAGTACACGACCTCCTGTAACTGGTCGGTTAGAGGCCGCGACTCTTTGTTTTTTCAACAATTATCATCTCGGCACATACACTGGATTTAGAAAATAAAAAGTGGAAATGAAAAAGCGTCGCTACGGAAATGCCAAAGAGAAACCCAGGTCGATTTTCAGGTCATGCAAAACACGCGACCTGATTATTTGTTTATGTCCTAAAATATTCACGCATTTTTGTCACAAGAAACTGCGCATGATACACTGTAATATAGATAAATTCAGTAGCCCCTTCTCTTCTAGACAGTGAAGAAAATCTACTATAAAGGCGATCAGAGGTCAATTCGAAGTTTTGTATTTTGTATATTTTAAACAGGTCCTTACTTGATGGTGAACAAGTTTAACCTGTATAAATATGATGAAATTATTATTATTATTTAAGAAAAATAGCTACAATATAGCCAGGGATAATGGACCACCAAACATTGTTGGTCCTAAAAATAAACAACATATTCCATACAAAAGAAAATAGTCAATATTGAATCTACATGCTGCACGAGTCCTGAAGGTACTTTTCGAACTATGCTTTCGCTGTCCATTAAAGGGAATGTAAGCACATATAAGCATTTGATATAAATAACTTTACAAAGACAATAGGCTACCACACACGTGCCGCACCATATTTGGGTAACTGATCTACGTCAACATGAAATACTGACATCTGATAGGCTAGAAGTTGACCGCCGGAAGTGGCTTGATCCACTTTTATATGCTTACATTCCCTTTAACACTGTCTGCTGCATCTCTGCTGCAGTTGTCTCAGCTAATCGCTCTCGTTCTAATCGTTCACCAAATACTCTTCCCACGTCACTCACATCACCTCACTCATATCACATCACATCATTATTATTATTATATGGTCAACATTGTTTCTGTTATTGTTTTCTTGTGTCCACTATATTGCTGGCAAATGCCAAGGCAGATTTCTTGGTGTTGCTGTTGTTGAATTTACTATTAGTTTGCATTTGTCTAAAATGATATATCACTTTTTCATGGATTTATTTCCTTGCATATATTGTTTTAACAATCTCACAGTTTTGGCTGAGTACCCATTTGGTTCGATTACTAATTTTGCCTCCTTCTCTCCTTCGCACAATCCCTTGATTTCGCTTTCCAGTTGCTTGCTGTAACAGCCTAGAAAGTCAAAAACAACATTGACTTGGTCTATTTTGTATCCATCTCGGAATACTTGTCCTGCTTTTCTTTCTCTCTTTTTGTAATACATCCAGGTGCACATATAGTTCCCTCTATCAAACTGATCTTTCTTGCTTCTTTGTCGATTATAGTCATTATAGGCATATCAGGCTTGCCAGTGGCGTCGTGGGAGCATAATTTTAGGGGGGGCCGAGGGTCAGAATTTTCCGACAAAGAGACATTTTTCCGACAAAAATCAAGCAGGAATATAACGTACAAAAAGTGGCAAAATGTCTCAGAACTTTTGTCATATAAAAGTTCCATAATAGCGAAGAATTTTTCAAAGGGACACAGCAGTCCTGTTAAAAGGCGATTCTTGTTGGAGGTGAGGCTGTTGCCGAGACGTGATTGGTGTTGGAGGTGAGGCTGAAGCTAGATGCGCAATGAGGGAGGAAAACTGGGAGTCCGGGGGCTTGCCCCCGGGAAAATTTTCTGTGACCACGCCCTTTAGATCGTTGCAAAACGCCCCTATTTTGAAGAATCTACTATTTGTTTTTCATGGGAAATTTCGAAAATAGATCGTTTTCAAATTTTAGATAACAACGTGATAGCTTGATATAAATCTTCATTTCTATAAGCATCCGTTTACAGAAACTGAAAGTAACATTTATTAAGTATGAAACGTGCAAAATAGATTGTAAATGTATCGTTTTTAGTCACCAAAATGTAGGTAAAACGACCGAATTTTCGGGGAAAAAAGTCCAAGAATCAGAGACGTAGGAACCGGGGGGGCACTGGGGGCACGTGCCCCCCCAAGATTTTGCAATAAACAAAGGAATGCCCTTTTTATTTTCAGAAAGTCCCCTTTCAGGGTAATGAAAAAGGTGCCCTTGAAGTGTCGTGCCCCTCCAAGTTTGAGATGCTTCCTACGTCCCTGCCAAGAATGTTTTGACTGAAAGCATTTGTCTGAAATTTATTCGTCCGAAACTTTTTGCGCCTAATGTGTCTATTTTTCCAATAGAAAGCTGAAAGCACACTTTTCTTTCGATTGAAAAAGGAATTTTTTGCCGAAAAACGAACGAAGGACCTAGTTTTTTGCCGAAAAACCTACTTTTTCGTCCAAAACTATGTTTTTGCGATCGAAAAAGTGATATTTCGTGCATACATTTCGATTGCCATAAAGTAGCTATGTAAGGAAAATGGATTAATTCAATTTTTTCGATTTTTCCGACAAGAATGGAAAACTGACGAATTTTCCGACAACATTTTCACAGGGGGGGCCATGGCCCTGGCCCCCCCGGCCACGACGCCACTGAGGCTTGCTTGATAGCATTGTTACTTGGTCTTGTGTCTAAATGCATCGGTATGTCCCACATAATCTCAGCACGGTCATTTTCGATGCTTGCAGGAGGTAATGCTTGCTTGTACGTACCATGGAATTCCATAATTGCTTCCATCAAATTCAAACTTTGCTCGTATTAGATGATACACAGGTCTTAACATTTTATCGTGTCTTGCCTTGTAGAGTGTTTGTGCTATTGCTGCGCAGGAGATCAGCAAATGAACAACTGTTTCTTCTGCTTATTTACATAAGCTGCATGTCATATTTGCTGTTTCTATCTTTAATTTATACCTTGAATATGCTTTGGTAGGTTTGGAATTATTATAATTATCATTATTATTACTATTATGATGATGATGATGATGATTATTATTATTATTATTTTTATTTTTATTATTATTAAGTTAAGAAACTCTTCAAGTTTGGTTAAATATGGGTTATGACTCGCAAAGTTCTTTTGAACGAAAACTGTACCGGGTGAGCCAGAAAAAGCTCCCACTTTCGAAAATTCGTAGCACCACAAGTACTTCGTGGATTTGAATGATTCAAATTCTAGTTAAAAGCCAAAAGATCGAAGTATTTTTGTGATTTTTCTCGTCTTCTTGCGAGCACTGCAAATATAGGTACAATTCAACGCTACAAAAATGTTATGGTTTCAAAATGACTGAAAAGGGCCTAAAACAGTTGATCAAATCGTTAGGACTCTCCTCACACAGAACAATACGCACAGGCGTTTCACCTATCTCAAGAGTTATAAGACATAGGTTTTCAAACAGCTATAGATTTTCAATGTCATGGCAAAAGATGTGCAGACGATATCTCTCACCCATGAGAAATTGCATTTTTTTCTGTTATTCTGAGCGAGGAGTCCTTTATGATTTCATCAAGCATTTGAGGCCTTTTTCAGTCATTTTGCAACCATTAAGTTTTTGTAAACTTGAATTTACCAATTTTTCCAGTGCTCGTAAGAAGGCGAGAACAATTTCAAAAATACTTCGATCTTTTGGCTGTGAAGCAAATACTCATTCCAATCCATTCAGTACTCTTGATGCTATGAATTTTCAAAAGTGGGAACTTTTTTCTGGCTCACCCGATATTACTATTGGTACAGCAGCACCCAAATGATACTGAATACTAAAAATTATCATTTTTTGTTACCTGCGTAATTTCTTTTCATGGCAAATTGAGAAACCCTACCTTTGAGAAGTTGGCCAAAAACATTTAGAGCCAAGTATTTTATACGGAATTTGAGTTTATTTTTTATTAACTTCCCAAATCCTATGATGTGAAAACCTGTGGCTGATTCAGGCCAGCCCTAAATATAAGACTGGAAGTTCCTATCGGTTTTGAGGTTATTTGCTCGATGATGAGCTCTCAGGAAAGTCCTTCTCAATGTTGATATCCAACAAGGCAGCTGTATTATGTAAAACTGCTCCCTTCCCTTGCTACGTCCGGTCTCCTTCTCAGGACACTATATCTAAAAGACGTTGCCCTGGGTGATTAAGTTTTCGTCGTTATTTTCCTCCAGGCATTTTGCTATTTCATAGATGACCAAGTACTGCGTCGATATGTCTGGAGTCGTTCCTCGCTAGATTGGCGTATGCGGAGAGAATAAAAGATGAACAAAAAGGCCTGAAGGTTCATATTCATCTCACGTCATTCGCGATCGTTGGAGCAAGGAAATTGTCCTTCGTCTTTATCAGAAAGCGGCGCTGGTTTGCTGTGCTTCATTCACAGTAGTTCCAGCTGCCATTTGAGAAGATGGAAATATATACTGGCTTTGTTCTGATTTTACTTCATGCGGTAATCCTAGCAGATTCCAGCGTTAAAGGTTAGTACATAATCGCTCGTCTTATTTACAGAACTGCACAAACAAGTTGTCAGGCTACTAGGACAGAGAACCTTCTGCAAATTACACAGGAGTTTCCAATGTAGCATGCAGTCTTTTAAAGTCAACATTTGATAGGAATGACCCAACTAATAGGCCTATAAATTGTCGTTATTTTGTGTTTTGTTCCTTGACTTTCATGACGAGCGACGAAAACTTCTTTCCTCTATTCATTTGCGCCTACTGTGCTTAGAGCCCTGGAGGGAGATACTTAGTTTACATGTTGTTCAACAAATTGCTATATGGAGCCCCCACGATCTAAATCCCATCTCATCGATTATTTTTAAACACTATACACGTTGGATCCACCAGTTCGAAACTTTTGTGTTGGGGATGTTTGGGCAAGGATATTTTACAGACACAGCGGTCCAATGCAGGCCTAGTTGGGCTTAGATTCTATTTTCCCTCTGGCAAACTTTACGGTCGGTTTCATAAACAACGGTCAACTATTCACCATAAAGTGGGTGTTGTAAATTGCTAGAGAATCCTGAAAAATTCGCCAAAATCACAAAATTCCACACATATAGTAGAGATGAGCATTATTGTATCATATAAATCCACTCTGAGTATTATTGCTTCAAATCATTTCGTTCTCAATTTTCATATTTTACTTTGGAGTTCAGAGGCCAAAACACAATACGTAGTGTTACCCGGAGTAAATTCAAAACCGCTGCTATCTGTAGAATTCGCAATTTCTTTGTTATACAGGATTTATGGGTAACAGTTCAGTTTTAGGCTTCAGTTTATTGTAACCTGAGGTTTGCTATTCCTTTACCACAGGCCGCAGTATTACAAATGATTGCCTTCGATTTGTTTTCATTTGATAATATTTTCAACTGCTTATTACC
>REGL01000055.1:147311-172802 GCA_004194395.1 Aurelia aurita complex sp. Pacific
TTTACTTATAGCTCAATACCACTGGGCCATTTTCAAATGTATACAAGATACAAATACGATGCAAGAGCCCTTGTTTAAAAAAATTACTTGATTTTGACATTTTTAGAGAACATAGGAAGTGTTGTGTTTGAGACAATCTATTTTTCTACGTCTTTATGCTTGAAATCAGCAGTCACTTGTCTGATTGGATAAGGCAAGGTTTCACACTCCAAATTGACTCCTATCCTATGCAACGGTAACATAGGTTCCAAATCTTTTAAAAGGCTGGTGTAAAATTCAATGACCTATTTCTTTGCAATGAATGGCTTCAAAGAAATTTTGGCTATTTTGCTATGATTCTGCCGTTGGAATTTTTTGAAATGTTCAATATTTTCAGAATAAGAGTGTTTTTCTTCTTTTTCGAGAATTCAAGAAAAATTTTATAAAAATCTTAAAACCATCGTAATTTCTAAACTGTTTGACACAACATGAAATAATATCCAAGAAAACTATAGTTTATGGATGTCTACAATATGGTATTAAGCAAAAGTTTGTCACTCTTCTGGTTTATGATTTAGAAATTTGATGTCAAGATTTCTGAAAAGTCCAACGGTAGAATTATAGATAGGTGGCTAAAGTTTCTTTTAAGCCATTCAGTTAGAAAAAATAGGTCATAGAGTTTTATACCCACCTTTTTATGCTGATTTAAAGATTTGGAACCTATGCTTGCAACGGTATCAAGAACAACACAATTGAACATACAGCTCCTCCACAGCAGCCACACAAAGTGGGCACAATTTTTTTGGGACACCCTGTAAATTCTCCTCTCGTAAACGTCCACAGAGGATTTGAATAAGAAATCTATAGCCTGTTTTACTTTTCATTCCAAGACGACAGGTCTCTGACCAGAAACACCTGTTTATGGTTCTAATGTAAGCAACTTACGTCATATTAGTTCCTGAAATAGAAAGCACTTCACAGATTTAAGCCATGGTTTGCAGCAATGGTTTACCACGTTTATCCATCTAACTTTAATTTTGTGACGGTAATCTGTATGTTGTAAAACTGGACCCTAAGACCCTAGGACCCCTGAGACCCGTAGGACCTGTAAGTACTAAAAATGAAAAGGACCATTAACACCAGAGTGTCATGATCAGGAAAGTGTGTATTGTTATCTTCCCTTCTTCCATCCCATGAACGTCCACTCTTTAAAACCAATGCCAGGAATGATGCAGAGAGTTTATACATGGTTTATACCATGTAGAAGAACAATTTTGAGTATCCCCTGTCGTGCTATATTCAAAACTTTCTGCATGATTAATGGGGTCCTTGCGTTGGTTTGAACGATCGAAAGTTTGTAGGATGGAAGAAGGGAAGCTCATACAACACACAACCTCTTGTTTGACAGCTTAATGACATAGATCTATTGTTTGTCTGTGGCGATTACCCTCTGGCGTTAAGAGTCCTTTTTTTCATTTTAGTACTTAAAGGTCCTAGGGGTCTCAGGGGTCCTAGGGTCTTAGGGTCCGGTTTTTACAACATGCCACGGTAATCAGTGAAAATCCGAAAATTTCTGACCTCCTACTTCATATCATTTGAGTCTTCATTTCCATTTGTCAACCGTACTGAACTAAAGTTTAATGCGTTCACGTATACACGTGTTGATTTGGAATTTCTTCTGTTACAATACCGTAATTAATTGTTTGATTTGTTCAGATAACGTCTCAAACTCAAGGTCTCAAGTTGAAGCTTTTTCTTCGTTTTCTTGTCTCAAAGTGCCACAAATGAGGCCATTTAAATAAGCCTCCTTTACAACATCCCTATAAACGGTGTAGAGGTTTTCAGGGCACCCTTTACTTTAAAGAGACACAATCGCAATTTGTTTGTGTCTGAAAATCTAAACGAGACTCCTCATGCATAAAGTAGAGACCTTGTAAATTTTGAAAATAGATTTATTACACAAAACCGAAAATTTAATTGACCGAGATTTTTCAAAAGAAACTTGCAAAGCGAGAATTTGTCTATTGTCTTTCCATTGTTTATGCATCGTGCCGCAGAAAAGTGTGGGTACAAATACGTCGTTTTTCCTTTCGGTTTACTGTTTTATGATACTTCTGGAAGTCGTACGAAACAACTAAATACATTTTCAGAATGTACAAGGTCTCTTCTGTATTCATGAAGAATCCCGTTGAGATTTTCTGACTTCAAAAATTTGCGATTGTGTCTCTTTAATGACAGTAGACAAAGGAATAGCCTTCCTGGCGTCGATTTTGTTCCAACAAGTCATTTCCATAAATATGACACTTAGCAGAAACCTCACCTAACGTAGCCCTATAAAACTGACGCTAATCCTAAAACTAACCTTCTTTTGCAGCTAAGCATAAAATAATTTCAGCGGTTTATACCGACTCCTTTTCATTGAGTATCATCTATTTCTTGGTTTTAGGGACCACAGGGAAGACCAGGCACACCAGGGAGGAAAGGCGAGCAGGTGACGTCATTTCTTTGTATACTTTGAAATCGTTTTGGCTCTTACAGTACCATAGGATACAATATTTTTGCTTTTGTTGCTGTAAAATTATCCTGTGATTTCTCAAAACTTTTAGAGAGTACGATGGTTTTCAATATGTTTTGATATAATTTTTCTTGAATTTTTAAAAAAAGAAGAAAAGCACTTTAATTCTTACAATTTTGAAGATTTGAGACGAGTCCAGCTGTAGAATTATAGTGAAAGTAGCTAACATTTCTTTGAAGCCATTCAGATCAAAGAAATAGTTTAAGGAATTTAACACCAAGCTTGTTAGGATCTGGAAACTATGCTCACCATCATATTCATTGACTGAATTAACTTCTTATTGCTTCTGCGAAATTGCCAAATGCTTCTTTGAGTAGTTCATATACTGAAATAGATTTAAGAGCGATTTTATGAAACAGACTTTTTAAATTGCATGCGAAAGATGCAAAACAAGCAAAAGCCACATTATAAAGTGCAGTAGCAAGGACACATGTTTTCGTCTTGAGAGATACGTACCAGTTATCCCAGAAAAATACTCTTGTTTGGAACGTTACCAAAATTTGATCATAAGACCTATCTTTGATTTTATTTCATTTCCCAGAAGATCAAAGGCCAAATTATTTTCCCAGATATAGCTGATCTTGTGATTGGTTTAAAATCAGCAATTTAACTCTTTTTAGGGTCCATTGGTTTTGAAACATACTGCAAAATGCAATGATGATTGCTTGATTGATTCGTTTTTGTATATTAAGCTTATAGTTTGGTCATTGATCTTAGAAAGAAACCCAAGCTACGCGTTTTTTTTTTGAGAAACTTGGATCAGCACATAGTACTAAAGGTTTCTTAATTTCGCATGAGAATTTCAGTGTTTTAGTAGTAAAAGTTTCTTAATTAGTTTCTTATTTTTGCCCTAAAATTGCGGTATTGTTCGAAGTTGAGCCTTCTTCTCGACAAAGGGCTTCCATTTTGCATTGACATTGTCATCAAGAAGGAGCCATGCACATCGAGGCAAAAAATTACCAATTTTGCAGTTAAAAGTCAAGAAAAGACGAAGGCACCTTTGCTTGTTAGAGAGACATAGAATAAGAGAGACATACAGAAATAAAGTTTCAGAGTTTCTTAACTGTTTTTGAGCGTAGTACTAGAGTTTCTTAAATTTTTGCTCATCGTAGTACTAGTTTCTTATAAACCAATTTCTTATAAAAAAATTTCGTGTACCTAGACTAGAAAGATAATGAAAAATCTGAAAATAATGGCTGCTTAGGCAAGATTCACGATGTAGCTGAAAGAGGATGGTGACATGGGGGTATGGATGGTACTGGGTACTGGCCCCAAATGCACCTGGTTCTGATACCCTTGGTACTGGGTGGTGGCTGGAAGTACTGTGGTGCGGAGGACATTTTAGGAGAACCAGGATACAGGAATTGAAAATCTTTTCACTCAGAGTTTTTTCCAACATTTTTTCTCTCTGGTACACTAATTTTCTATTGAAAGCGGTACTTTTCCCGGTCCGATGGTCCCAGGTACTGACCTTAAGGGTACTGGGTACCGGACTTTTTGGTACCTGGTACTGCCCATTTGGTACTGTGTACATTTTACCTGTCACCATCCTCCTAAGTGAGTGTAACTCAGAAGGAGGTTTTTCGACCTGTTATGTTCTACTCTTTACGGAACGAAACGCAGTTGAGTCATTAACAAAATAACTAAAAAGATTGTATGATAAGTTTGATAGTCAAGTTTGAAGATTTTGTTGGGACGCCCGATATTAAATGTGATTTGCTAAGAGTGTGATTTTCTGTGAATCAACAGAATGTGCTTCAAGTCTAATTCTTATTCAATAACTGAGAAGCTGAAAATACAGTAAGAAGTGGCCATCAATAAGTGGTGGTGGTCTTAGTGTTCAGAAATGTCTTACTTGGTTGCGATCGTGCCTTATAAATGGTTCAACAGAAAGCAGGAGCTATCACTTTTGCTCACATTTAGGGCTTTAGTGATTTATCAACTGTACCTATAAAGTCTGTTTTAATAAAATGTTGTTTTCATAGTGGCGAGTTCCTACTTTACAGAAACTGAATTGTTAGGGAATTTTCCTTGTTATTTTGTCATTTTAATACCACTAAAAAGTCTCTTTTTTAGTATACTTTCAGATGGACTTATTACATTTGACGAAGTAGACTTGGGGCAAGTCTAATTTATGATTGGCTTTCATAGATAACGTTATTGATAAATTGTGGTAAGGTGAGGTTCGATCTTTTCTTTTGTAGGGACCTCCTGGAGAGCGAGGTGACCGCGGGGAAAAAGGAGAGGTCGGAAGGAGAGTAAGTCAAACTAATCTTATTGATTTTGAAGATTATTCTCTTTGATTTGGCTGACAGAAGTACTCCACCCTGTCATATCTGAATGGCTTGATGATAGCAAGATTTGTTGAGCGGTTTCGCTAATCATATCTTGAAAGCATACAAGAAGATGTTGTAATTTCTCAAAATGGTTCAGCACAGATGGTTGCCGCAGATTTTCCATTGGTTGTCATTCCTTTGCAATGGATTGAGGAATTTACTTTGCCAATTCACCTAATTAAACTCTTTACAAAACGGAAGTGTTTTTTATGGATTTTGTAGTATAATATTAGTAAACGGCAGCAGACGAGACTGCTGCAAAATTCCAATTCCTATGGCCAGAAATTGTCACGGGAAGTTGAATGGGAAAGTGTCCGGGCCTGACAAAGTTTCTGTAATTTTGGTAAAAAAACGCAAGCAAACTTATCGCTCACCCCTTTATGCTGGTTCATAACTCATCACCTGCGAGTGATGTTCTCCCTGATATTTGAAAATTAGCAAGGATCACCCCCAATTTAGAAATCGAATCCTAAAACAGATGTAAACAATGACCGGGTGAGTCAGCCAAAAAATCCCTGTTTGAAAGGCCACTGCTCCACATCGTTTAATGGTGGACATTTTTAACTCGATTTTGAAATTTACTTCACTGAAATTGACCACTCCTCTCTGAAATCATGAAAGATTTTCTCACGAAAGGAATTTCAACAAGCCTTCAAAAGAGGCCTAAAATAACGACAAAATTGTCCTAATATTTCTGCCCTTGCTGCAATGGACTTTAACACGTTTTATCTCTTGGGAGAATGCCATCACCTGGAATGATGTTGTTTTGCTTTCATGGATGACATTTTCGTCCCTCCGAAACGTATAACAAGTGATAAAGCATGTAAATGTTATAGCAGCAAGGCAGAAAATTTTGCTTGTTTTGGATGTCTCTTGAGCAAATCTCTCCTAATTTTAGAATGGAATAGCCGATGTCAATCAAGTAAATCTTAAAATTTATTTTGAAGCAATCTTTCTTCAGCCTTACTTGCCCATATCGTTGCCTTCATGTCCAAGGAGAAGTGGCTTTTCAAACGGTATTTGTTTTCTCCATCACCTGGTAGAGTAACGTAGACTAACTACTTCAGTCCCAATTTCCGCTTTGTTCATTGAACTGGATGACGGTACTACGCTGCAAGTGGTTATAGCGTCCATCAGTCTATGAATAGTGATAACTACGAACGTGGAATCAGTCTAAGAGTAACGCACGATCAACCGTTTTCAGGAAGCCCTTGAAAGAAAGCTTGTTCGCCTTCCCTAATAACGACAAAGAAAAAGGGTTTTGAATTACGAATGTGTGTACACTGACTGCTTTTTATCTTATTGTTTTAGGGACCTTATGGCAAAATTGGTGTTTCAGGACGTCGAGGAAAGAATGGGGTCAAGGTTAGAACTTTGTAAGCCTTTATTATTTATATTATTCCTTCCGCCACATAGCATCAGTGGCTACTGAATGATCTCTGTTACAACTTACCCCTGGTACTTCTAGCACCGCCTCAGGTTGCTGTATTCCCTTTTAAAAGCTACAAATAGTTGCTGGCAGTGAGAACGAGATCCAGCAAACGCTAGGTGTTCATTTGTACAACAGCTGATGAAAATGGCGTTATCCGCCATTCAGTTATAGCCTGTGTTGCAACTTACCGCTGTTAGTTTTAGCCTGGTCTCTTCAAATTTTTAGGATGGATGCTGTATTCCATTTTAATAGGCTGTGAATTGAGGGCAATTTAGGTTTATGGCGAACACTTTTATTCCTGAAGAACAAGTTTCTTGTGTTCGTTATAATGTTAAACAATTTCTTTTTTAGGGTGCAAGAGGAGATCCTGGAGACGAGGGAACTACAGGGCTTCAAGGCCAGCAGGTAAATAATGGAAATGATTAATTTCAATATCAATCCGCTTACTATTCCTAAAAGGCATTAACATTTTACCATTTTCATGATTCAGCCTTGTTTATGATTTTGATTATTTGCTTCAGAAATGAGAAATCAATTGTCATGAAAATATAGTGAATGACCCACCCATCATTCTGAATTTGTGTGAATATTCTAGATGAAGATAATGTATTCTAAGTTATGAATAAATTCACAAAGTTAAGTTAAATCATCAGTTTGCAACGGAGTTGTATGTTTTCAAATTGGTATCACAGTTTTGGTATTACGACGATTCAAAGAGTGCCCACTTTTTCTTGCTCATCCGGTACCAAGATAAAAACAACGACTTACCTAAATGCATTCAAAATAATTTTTGCAATATTTTGCAGGGACAACATGGCAACGTAGGCAGCCAAGGTCCTTTTGGCTGGAAAGGCGGACAGGTTTGTAATTTTCGCAATCCCTCTGGTTTTAACAGTAATTTTATATTTTTATGGCTTAGCAATTGCTGTTTTTCTTTACCTAAAGACTGGAGAACCATAAATTTAAATCGTGTGATAAAACAATAGTCAATCGACTATGATGCATACACATTTTCTGGAATTTGAATGAACGTTCCTTCAGACAGCATGATATTACAAAGCACAGAAAGCACGACATCATCTTTTTTTAACTAAATTTCACGGCAATTTCAATAGCTTTCAATCGGAAATTGGAGTACATTGCTGGGCAGTTTTCAACAAGCCTGTGAATTTCTGTGACCTAAATGAATGAATGCAATTTTTTCAAAATCACCGCTAATTTTTTATGTTGTTGGACTTGAAATATTGGTGTGCACTCTTAGTAGACTCAATGCATAGGCCTCAGTATCACTCAACAAATTAGATAGTTGACCCTCAAACCGTGCTTATCTCAGAGGAAGTTAAAGTAATTCACCGGAGTTAAAAGTAACTTAGCTAGGAGGACTGGGTCAGTCTAAATATAACCTATTGTATTTAATGTTCTCAATCGACGAAAACAATAGAAACATAAGTGACTCGTGATGTTCTTTTGTGCTATGTTTAGATCATGTCGCAATATCTCCGTTCGTTTACTTTAAATAGGGAGATTAACAAGGGCAGATTTTGTAACACAATAGCATGAGATGCTTTTGTTGACACCTGAATTTAAAGCGATTGGTGGCGACAGACAACGGAAATTCTCTCGACCATAAAGTCAAAACAAACAAAGCCGCCAAAGTTTCTCTGAAACCCAAGTAGCTAGCGCGCTTGTTGTGCACTCTAGAAATTGTTTTTACGAACAAACATGAGCATACATCAAAAGAAGAAGAATATATCTACAAATCTACATCGGGCATTTTTTCTTTGGTTCAGAAGCGGAGCAGTAAGTGTTTTAATTACACCCCAAAAAATAAGAGAATTGAATCGCCTCCCAATTGGCTTTTCAATTAAATGCCCGTGGCAGATATGTAGATACATCCTTCTTCTTTCGATATATGCTCATGTTTGCTCTTAAGAACAATTTCTGGAATGCACAACGAGCGAGCTAGCTACCTGGGTTTCAGAGAAACTTTTGCGGCTTTGTTTGTTTTGAAATACTGGTTGAGAGAATTTCCTTTGTCTACGATGGCTAATCGCTTTGAACTGCGGTGTCAATTAAAACCAATATTACCAAACCTTATCTTACCAAATCTGTCCTTGTTCGTGAGATTACAATATTGAACGGATACGAACTATCACGTAAAACAATTATCACGTCGTAAACCCATTTGCTTATGCAAGGATCAACTATCTTTCAGAGAAGAAGATAGTTATATTTCCACCGAAAGGAATTATGACATCGTCTTCAAATTTGCAAGAACGATTTTACGAGTGATAATATTTTACTGCCATTATCTAGCTCAACTGCATGCTTTGTGATAAATGCGTGTTTTACATTTATAACACAATTTTATCATGAGCACAGGATAGTACACGATATCAGGTGGATAATCATCTGCTCATAAGATTTCATAGTAGGCCTGACCTCGCAAATCACCTTGCCGTCCTTCGGGAGGGACGTTAAACTAGGGGTCTCATGCCTGGATGCGGCATGCGTAGTAGGCCTAAATTAGCTTTAAATTGCTAGAAATCCTTTCAGCCCAATTAAGAATAAATAACTGAAAAAAGTGCCATCTAGCATAGATAATATATGAAAGTTTCAAGAATATTAGCACATTCAATTGTTCTTATTTCCAGAATTGTAATATTTCTTTTGAATAGTGGTTTTTTAGAATATATCGAACAAGCACTATAACTGTGTTTCATTTTCTAACAGGGTATAACTGGTATGCCTGGTGTTTCAGGTAGTCCTGGTAGACCTGGAATGAAGGTATGTTTATAGCCTTAGTACAATCGTCGTATCCTCGCTCTTCTACCTTAACTGATGCACATTGCTGCAACTTAGACTAATTATCAGTGCTGGCACGCTGCATTTAATGATTCTATTTGCTTACGGAGAAAATTTCTGCCTACTTTAACTGGCCGATCTCTTTTTTCCTGTTGTTTCAAATTTTTTCTGGGACAAATCTTTTTCTTGGGAATAAATGGGTACAAACATAGCATAGCTTCCAAATCTTTAACTCGACTTAAAAAGGTGGGTTTAAAATTCTGTGATCTATTTCTTCTGACTGAGTGGCTTGAAACAAACTTTAGTTACTTATCTTTAATTCTACCGTTGGACTTTTCAGAAATTTTCAATATTTTTCGAAATTTCAGCGTATGCTACATTTTAAGTCTATTAAAGGTGCGACGTCATCAAATTTCTAAATCATAAACTAGAAACGTGACAGACTTTTGCTTGATACCATATTTTAGACATCCATAAACTATGGTTTTCTCTAAATTATTTCATGTTGCTTCAAACAGTTTAACAATTACCATGGTTTTAAGTTTTTTTGAAAATTTTTCTTGAATTCTTGAAAAAGAGGAAAAGCACTCTAATTCTTAAAATATTGAAGATTTCAGAGAAGTCCAGCGGTAGAATTACAGAGAAATAGCTGAAGTTTCTTTGAAATCATTCAGTTCAAAGAAATAAGTAACTGAATTTTACACCAACCTTTTTAAAGATTTGGAACCTATGCTTAAAAACATTGNACTGATGCACATTGCTGCATCTTAGACTAATTATCAGTGCTGGCACGCTACATTTAATGATTCTACTTGCTTACGGAGAAGATTTCTGCCTACTTTAACTGGCCGATCTCTTTGTTCCTTTTGTTTCAAATTTTTTCTGGGAAAAATCTTTTTCTTGGGAATAAATGGGTAAAAACATTGTGTTGCTAATGATAAACTTGTAGCCATCATAAAAGGCGATTGCGCTAAATATGGCGTCAGAGAATGTTTTACTCTAATCCTTTGTGTTTTGAAGAATTTACGCAAAGGACCATGGTAAAAAATTCCTAGACGCCTTCTTTACGGCAATTTCCAGTCGCAAATTTTGTTCTTAATGGTAAGCACTGGAGGTGTATTTTAGAGGGAGTTGCTTAATAGGGGATGGTGCTTATTGGCAGTTTCGCTTTGGCAGTGGCGATGTTTATGGGAGGGAGGCTTTTACTTGAGAATAGGTGTCTATTGGAGTCAAAACGGTAAGGGATATATCAGCATTTCCTTTCTGATAGCCATATGATTACGATAAGATTTTGTCAAGGGTTTCTTTTGCTTCACCAGAAATGACGCGAACGCAAAACGGCAATACCACACGTCCAAACATGTTACGGTAATAAAGATAGTAGCCATAACTAAAGTGATTGTTGTAGAACGACCTAAAAACACCAAAATCTGGGTTTTCAAGTGTTCTTACTAATGTCTTTCCGCCACAAATGCCTCCGCAGTTTGTTCGTGAATTGAAAAAATCTCCCATGGTTTATTCACCCATTTCAAGCCATGCGACCATACTCTTGGGAAATTGCAGTATTATACTACTTTTTGCGTTCATGGCAAAAGTTTTCATGTTAAAGAATTAGAAAGAAGTTTCATCAAGAGATTGATCGCCTGACTTCAAGTGGTATATTAAACAAACCTTAGCCGATTTTTTATTTTGGAGGTGCAATAATTTTCGAAACAATGAGATATTTAAACGGGCATTTAAATGAGTATGCCCCAACGTCTGGAGAAAAGATCTCTTCAAAAAGCTCGGGAAATTGCAAGCAGTTTTTTGTCCTGGTTGCGTTTTATAGTGATAGGCAAAATTTAAAAAAATGCATGGGTTTCTTTTGTCATCTTCGCTAATTCGCCGTCTGATTGCTCCTTGAAACTGAGGCTTTGAAGGTGTTTGTCCATGGGCCAAGGGCAACAATCGGCAAAAACATTTTATTTCTATCTGATGGTAATATAATAATTGAAAAAAGACGTCGTTGTTTAACTCATCGAGTCTCGTTAGCATAGCTCTGGAGAAAAGTGATTTCAAAAGCACATTATATTCCAGTAAAGAGGTGTTTGGTCTGGTGACGTCTAAGTCGTTTTGCGAGTTACGTGGGCTCTTTGTTGTGGTACCGCTGACCCTTTGGATCAAATTAATTGGACAAAAATAAAGCTTCGGTCGTCTTTGTTTTTCTGTCTTATTTTCAACTTTTAGACCTTAAATATCGCTTTGGCAGTCTTAAATACTCAAGCTAGGTTGTAATGATTTGAAATAGGTTTGGACCTTTGAAAAAACCATTAGCTATAATTTCATGCTAAATAATCGGCCGCCAGTTTTATTGACCTTTAACTACGAAAACCGGACTTGTTTTTGCGCTTTTTCTGATTTGCGATGCGTTTATCAAGTGCAGTCACAGGAAGCCCAAATTCAGCAGGAATGAAACCGGCTCTTATCAACTACAAGGTTTTCTTTTAGACTTATTACATGAGTCCTTGTTTTCGCTGCATTCCCCCTAACGATACCCCCCATAACAGTAAATAAGAATTCAATTCAATGGAGCAAAACTTAGACGAATATCATCAGTCTAGTTATCTTTCAGAATGAAGTTCACAATTATCATTTAAACCTTTAAAGCATCAGTGGTTGTTTTCTTTGTGTATGTAGCTCCTCTGGAATTGTAAAGAAAAGCATAATTTTCTTCACACTATCCTCCATGAGGCTTATAGTCTGCCATAAATAATTCTGAAGTTAGGGTAACTAGTTAAGGAAACCTTGATCTGAAGTCGAGGCAACTAGGCTACTAGGCAACTAGGCAACTGATCCCTGATGAACGGTTGCAGTGTACTGTAATAGATACTGTTATAATTGTAGAAATTGTACAGTACACTGCAACTGTTTCCACTTTTTAGCCCCTTCTTATTGCTCACCTAGTCGTATTTTTATCCACAACAAACCGGGGGAGTCAAAAACTTTTGATGGGCAGTGGAATGGAAAGTACGTGACCGATATTCAACACTGAAATGTTAATCTATCATGTCTATTTGATTCAGAAGCCACGCAGAAGGCATTGTAATTTTTGCGTCTTTAGGCCATAAATGAAACGATTACTACGAATCAGATAAACAAAAATCCGCTAGACAGAACTTTAGATTTACCCTGCTTCTTTCGTTCTAAGCACATAGCTTCTCTTGAAAACCACCTTTCGCTTGCACAACGCGAGAGTTCGGGGAAACTTTTGCGGCTTTGTTTGTTTTCAATTACTGGATGAAAGTATTTCCTTTGTCTGCAGTCACTGATCGCTTTGAATTGAGGTGCCAATCAAACGTAAAAGTTGCTATCGTATTACAAAATCTGCTCTTGTTAGTTATAGGTAGTAAGCCTTGTTATAGGTAGGCTTTTTACATATATCCTGCCAAACGTGTCAATTTTTCNAAAAACTTTTGATGGGCAGTGGAATGGAAAGTACGTGACCGATATTCAACACTGAAATGTTAATCTATCATGTCTATTTGATTCAGAAGCCACGCAGAAGGCATTGTAATTTTTGCGTCTTTAGGGCATAACTGAAACGATTACTATGAATCAGATAAACAAAAATCCGCTGGACAGAACTTTAGATTTACCCTGCTTCTTTCGTTCTAAGCACATAGCTTCTCTTGAAAACCACCTTTCGCTTGCACAACGCGAGAGTTCGGGGAAACTTCTGCGGCTTTGTTTGTTTTCAATTACTGGATGAAAGTATTTCCTTTGTCTGCAGTCACTGATCGCTTTGAATTGAGGTGCCAATCAAACGTAAAAGTTGCTATCGTATTACAAAATCTGCTCTTGTTAGTTATAGGTAGTAAGCCTTGTTATAGGTAGGCTTTTTACATATATCCTGCCAAACGTGTCAATTTTTCTTGAGTCACCCCGTACATTGCTACTTTGCTTTAGGAAAATACAGTAACTATCCATCTCACGTAGTTGCTGTTCTGGTTCTTTTTGCAGAGTAGTTGTCATATTATTATTCATAAGATAATGTTTTGTATTTACAGGGTCAAAAAGGAGATAAAGGATTGGTAGGAGTTAATGGAAACCGAGTAAGTTACATAACTGTTTTATTATTATTTCTGCCAGTAGATTTGCGTTTTCTACTCCTTGCATCTTTAGCACCACCGTCAGCACTTAACCTTTTCTGTGGATGGATGGAAACTTTCTCGAATGTTTTAGGCAGGACGTTTGGAACAAACGGGATTGGTCGAAAATTTTTTAACTCTGATAAACATAAACAAGTTTAAGGATCACGAAAATTGTTAAGAACGAAATATTCAGTTCGAGCCACATTTCAGGAAACATGGTTTAACTAGTTTCATATTTGAAGAAGCTTGAAAGTGATAAACGGGGATTCTTCGATGTTTTTTCTCTGGAAATTTATTTTTTCCGGGCTCAAGAATAGTATCGATAATATGCCCACTAAATCAAAGAATCTTAAAATGAAATTTTGAATGGCCCTCGTATTTCAATCAATTGTAGCATGCTTTCTACTGAAAACGGCAAATGTAGATGCGGCGATTTGTTTTACCGGTAACGGTCATACAGCGGGGAGTCTTCGGTGTCTTTTCTCTGGACTTATATTCCGGACTCAAGAATAGTATCGATAATATGCCCACTAACTAAGAGAATCTTAAAATGAAATCTTGACAAGCCCTTATATTTCAATCAATTGTAGCATGCTTTCTACTGAAAACGGCAAACGTAGATGGGGAGATTTGTTTTACCGGTAACGGTCATACAGCGGGGAGTCTTCGGTGTCTTTTCTCTGGACGTATATTCCGGACTCAAGAATAGTATCGATGAAATGCCCACTGAAGAAAGAATCTTAACATGAAATCTTGAGTACCCCTCGTATTTCAATCAATTGTAGCATGCTTTGTACTGAAAACGACAAACGTAGATGGGTAGATTTGTTTTACCGGTCATAGTCATACAGCTCTATAGTTATTGTTGATTGTTTTTAGTTTTGTATAGTTTTACCAAACTAAATATAGTTTTACTTGGAATCTTTCTCTGAAGAATTCAGCCAAATTTGAATGAAGTTTATGGACCATTCCTCTAGCTTACGCAGAAACTGCTTGTAATCAGACTTAGCCATAGTTTTAGAGCAATATGATCGATTGTAGTAACTTTCATGGTAAATTTCCAGTATCCGTTATTTGTTTAAATTTTTGACAACTCATAAACTTTAGTTTGAATAAAGTGGAAGAATAATCATCGAAAAAATAGGCCATTACACGTTCAATACGCTCCATATTGACATATTGTCGATGATACCATTGCAATAACCTTCTACTTTTTACTATTATCATAACTATAACAATTTGTATAAAATTTTTACACCATTTGTTTATTACTTTAACCAGAGAGTCTTTTCGATTAGAATTTTTAATTGATTACTGCAAGGTTGCGTTACGAATTCTGACTTGGTTCCTTCGTACTTGTTCACAATTAGAATGTCTTCCTTGCTGAATGTTTTGTCTTCCTAATATATTGTCATTACTATCCTTTAGGGTCCACAAGGTGAGCCTGGTGTGCCAGGGGAAATGGGACCTAAAGGTCAACTGGTAAGTTTCCCTTTATGATTTCATGTTTATTTATTTCCTACCTTTCCGATCTTTAATCTGTCCATGAATCGGAAACAATTTCTTGCACCATGTGACGCAGAAAAAAGTGTGCCAACGCAATTGGTTACAGAAAATTAAATAAGTGGCCGCTTGAAATATCTCAAACGTTGTTCTGTCGCTAAAAGACTAGCCTACGGTATGAGTATGTTTCGCTTTTTTTGGCATGGAAATTTTTCAGAATTAAGGATTTCGAGGAAAAGGGAATGCTTGGATTCCTCAAAAAGTCAAAAACAAGGGATCGATTTAAAGCCATTTCAGATCTTCAAAACAACGAGGAGCGTGCTTCAATTAGTCATTAGAATAACATTTGTTGATTCTTTCATTCTTCGTTAGTTGCAGCATACGATAGTAAGATGTGAAAGTATTACATGCATGGTTCATTTCTAGTTTACCAACCGTTCCTGCTATTTCCTTGCGAAGAAAAAGTCTCGATATAAGATGAAAGATGCTTTCTTGCATGTCCAAAGCTTCACAGATATGAGGAAACGAGCACTAAAGTCTAGCACAGTTGATAAATGTCTGTTTTCTTCAACTTCAAAGACAAAATTGTTGTCTTTTTAGCATCTCAGCAGAAAGTCATGTTTAAAGGGGCTCAGTCGTCAAACAGTAAACAAATCCGTAAACTCGCACGTGTTGGGGGTTATCCATTGTTCATCCATTGTTCTCTGCAGTTTGTTTGGTGGCTTCACCCAAGCCACAAAAAAGTGACCGTTAAAAATCCACTTATATCCGAGCAATCATAGGAGATATGAATGTTTGGTTTGTTCCTTAGTGAAGTACAAGGATTAATGCCCAAACAGCAACTTTCATTTTGAAAAAAATACGAAAATCTTGTGTGATATCACCTTTCAAAAAACTGCAAAAATTATCATTTTGTTTACAATTTGACGACGGAGCCCCTTTAAAGCTGTTGCATTATCCCAATAAGTTTAGTTATGGATACTCATTTTGTACGATGGCTTGAAAGCAATCTCGCTTGTTATTGTTTTCAGTGTCTATTCGATATGATGAATTCTTGTACATAACCGTTTTCTGAACCCTCATTTTCAAGATAACCATAATGTAACGAAACAATCAAAAATATATCAAACCTTGAGTTGAGGCAGCCTAATTACAAAAGATGTTTTGTAGGTTTTCAGTCGCTTTGATAATCAGTAAGCTGTCCTTGCTAAATTGTTGGTAAAAGGATACTTTTTCACTGGTGCGATATTTTCAGTTCAGTTCAGTTTATTCATTTTAATTTTATGTTTTCATTTTATGTTTTATCATTTCTTTTTAGCTGAGATATCCATTTCAATACTGGTATTGTGTTACCGATTCAATGAAAGGATCTCTTAATATCAGCCATGTTTACTTTTCACAGGGTTCGAAAGGCAGAAAAGGTGCACAAGGAAGTGCTGGGCCACAGGTATATACCGATAGGTATTATTACGTTTGTACTAACATGAATCTTTATTTATTCTAGATGAAGTAAAATTTGTGTGCGAAGGCTTGCATGTGTCCGTCCGTTCTATTTGAGTAGAATCGTGTTTTCATCTTGCCATTTTGTGGCAATGCAATCCAAGAAACCTAAGCTGATCCCATTGTAAAGAATGGGGTGTGCAGCAAATTTGCACAATGATTGTGCAATGTTTGTTCTGAGTATGTTTCAGGCTTAGGACTTTGTGAGTCGTTCTTAAATAGTTTAAATTTTGCACCAAACCAGTGTGCAAACGTTTATTTGAAGCTTCCTGTGATTATGAAAATTTATACTACATTTAAATCCTTGGCCAGACACGTATAAATTGTTTGCAAAACGTTTCCGACTTACTTTACAAGCAGTGTGTTCCCGTTTGGCCTCATCGCAAAACATTGCTTTTCAAGCAGAATCAACTAGATCTTTTGGGCAATTTTTTTGAAGCAGTTCAGTNTTGTGTGCGAAGGCTTGCATGTGTCCGTCCGTTCTATTTGAGTAGAATCGTGTTTTCATCTTGCCATTTTGTGGCAATGCAATCCAAGAAACCTAAGCTGATCCCATTGTAAAGAATGGGGTGTGCAGCAAATTTGCACAATGATTGTGCAATGTTTGTTCTGAGTATGTTTCAGGCTTAGGACTTTGTGAGTCGTTCTTAAATAGTTTAAATTTTGCACCAAACCAGTGTGCAAACGTTTATTTGAAGCTTCCTGTGATTATGAAAATTTGCGCAAACTCCATACAAACTTGCAAACTCCAAAAGAAAAATAGAGCATAGCGGGTGAGCCAGAAAAAAGTTCCCACTTTTGAAAATTCATAGCATCAAGAGTACTTCACAGATTTGAATGATTCAAATTGTAGTTAAAAGCCGAAAGCTCAAAGTAGTTTTGCGATTTCTCTCGCTGTCTTACGAGCACTAAAAATGTAGGTAAATTCAATTTTACCAAAATGTCATGGTTGCAAAATGACTAAAAAGGGGCCTAAAACATTGATCAAATCAAAAAGCACTCCTCACACAGAACAATAGAAAGAATGCAATTCCTCATGGGCGAGAGATATCATCTGCACACTTATTGCCATGGGATTTAAAATCTTTAGTATTTGTTTGAAAATCTATGTCTTATAGCTCATGAGAGAGGTGAAATGCCCATTGCGTATTGTGCTGCGTGAGGAGAGTATTAACGATTTGATCAATGTTTTATGTCCTTTTTCAGTCATTTTGTAACCATTGAATTTTTATAAAGTTGAATTTACCTGTACTTTTAGTGCTGGTAAGACAGCCAGAAAAATCACAAAAATATTTCGATCTTTCAGCTTTTAACTAGGATTTGAATCATTCAAATCTGCGAAGTACTCTTGGTGCTATGAATTTTCAAAAGTAGGAACTTCTTTCTGGCTCACTCGGTACTTAAATGCAAACTGATTGCAAAGTGTGTGCACATTGCATTTTTAACCGAGGGATATATTACCACGCATTATGATTTAATGTATCCATTGAGTAGCTCCTGCTGTTTTTCACCGATACTTTTCAGCGGCTAAGGAAACAAGTGTAGGATATCGTTCTACTGCTTAAGAGTCCGGTTATGCACTCTTTTCAAATTTTCCTTACTTCAAGTTGTAAATGACTTGTACGAAATTTGGCAATTCAATTAAGGTTACTGTACCCCTTCAGGACGATGAAATTTTTCATCCGATCAATTTTTGGATTTTTAGATCATTGGATAGTACATGGATAGCTACCTACAATTCCTAATAATTTCAAGGAATTTTACTTTATTTTTGAGCGAATTAGAAGCAATTTTGTGGCAAGGTCTTTCCAGCTAGGAACATGCTGTTTACATTACGAGGAAAATTTCTGGTTATGGAAGGGGGGAAGGTCCAATTTTCGTGTTTTCTGGTGTATAACGCACAATTTTCGGGTATTTGTATTCTTTTTGGCTTATAAATACTCCCCATTTAATGACGAATCGAATGATGTATAGTTTATACGTGTTATGTCGCAGGCGCGATAATCATGAGAGAAGGCAACGTGAGTTGTCACTAAAGGGTACAGTAACCTTAATGAAGACCTGCAACTTGAACCATCTATGCACCGACTGTGTTACGATTGCAGAGGAAACCGTTAAATGCAGAGAAACTTGTTAAATGCCTCTAAAATAGTGTTTTGTGCAACCTTTGAGTATTTAGATAAAAATAGCATTCAAGCTACAAACCATGTGAAAAGGCGAGGGTGTTATGTTTGAAAACGCCGAAACGTCTCTTCATGGTAAATCGGCTGACGACGTTATCTCATAAACGCAAACGTTCTGGCATTTCCTATGCAGCAAAGATAGAAAGCGCTTGATTGAACCACAGGAAGCCCAGGCAGTTGAATGAACAATGGTAACTTTGAAATTTCAAAATATTTCATTGTAATACCTTTGTGTCTTCTTTGTTGCACCTCTCTACGGCTTTGTTGTGTCTCCTTTATTGACGTCTGTACTGCGTCAACAAAGAAGACACAGAGGTACTACAATTACCTATTTTGAAATTTCAAACTCACTATTGTTCATTTAACTGCATGCATCTCCTTTGATCGGACGTGACTGGAGTATATGGGAATAGACCTGTAGCTATTCTGCAAAAGAATCAAGATTGATCGATATTTTTACATTTTTATACGAAGGGCTCGATTGAATGGCGTTAGAGCTTCTATCACCTGTGTGCACATTCGACCATTCTACAAAATAATAAAAAGTTCGTTTGATTCAGATTCTTTTGCAGATTAGCTAGAAAGGCCACTGTTCGAAGCTCGTTATTACCTCAGCCCCTGTTTAATCTTTTCACCATTATGTTGTTTCTGACTCCAATTCCTCAAGTATTCCTGTTTCTGAGCTTTCAAATTTGTCATACGATATACTTAAATAGTTTGATCACAGTCTATCATTTTTCTCATAGGGAGAGCAAGGATTTCCTGGTACGCCTGGAACACCTGGTCGTAAAGGTTACCCTGGACAAAGGGGCTCAGTTGGTCCACGAGGGAATCCAGGGCTCAGTGGTTACCCAGGCGAAGATGGGCCACAAGGTCTGAAGGGTGATCAGGGCCCACAAGGAAAGCCTGGAACTGATGGTGAACCTGGGAAGAAGGGAGAACAGGTGGGTACAAGTATAGCCTGGTATGCTAGACAAGATGATATGGCTTTTTCTTGAAGATTCACTCTTTCCCCCTGTTTCCTAAATTTCCCAACCCGTCCCCCTATGTCCTAGCTTTTTTTAATGCTGAGCCCACAGAGATAAGTTAAAACATGACTCTAAAACTACAACTCATATTCTTTGATTAAAGCTGTTCCTCAATGTCGAATGATCTTGTTCCTCAAAAGTTATTCCAACCCTCCCTTCTCCCAATTTGTGGATTTTTTACGAATTGGTAGGGTGCCCTCTCCTCTTGCACGCTAGTTGCTAGTCTAGCTAAAATGAATAAGTGCTGAATAGAACAAACGAACCTTGGCTGATTTGATACAGTTTAATACATATCCCCGCTGTATCTCCAAAATGAACCCTCTCACCCGTTCGTTCAACACCGAGCTTTGAAATTTTACGTCTAAAATTTCCCAGAAAACCCTATCCCATAAAATCTCTCTGTAGGTGGTAATACATCTCCTTCACCCACTGTATTCAAGATTAATTTTGAAGTTCTCATTGTTAATCCTACTCCCATCTGAGCGAAAAGGGCTTTTAAAGAGATGGAACCCTGCAGAAGATCTACAATACTGACAAGACTGTACTCGGAATCCTCTATTTCAATTCTTCTAAATCATCCAAAAAGTGACATCCTTAAGTCACTGAGTTTGAGAACCTTAAGAGACTAACCTCTCGTGTTGTTCGCGTTGTGAGGCAAATCCAACAAACGTTATTCCACAGAATGAGAAAAGACGTGCAGTTTGCAAAGAATTTACTCGGAGCAGACCATCCATGAACCTATGTTTCAGAGAACTCCGTTTCTTTTAGAAATGAATCTGCGAGAGTTTATTTCTCTGAGATCTCTTGGTTTGCACAAATCGCAAAAGTTGATTCCAGAAATTGTTCAGTTTTGTCTTGCTGCAAGTTCTCTTCCCGTGAATTTTCATCCCCAACGGTAAAACAAATCATGGAAAAATGACAAAAAATTCCGATCGAAGACCATTGCAGATACTTTGTAATAGCCTTTGCTTCGTTAGTCCATATTCGTTAGTTACGTTTTTGTGCGCATATTTACAGATAATTGAATGCATACTTCTTTGTTAGGGGATTCCCGGTGGACCTGGCGAAGCAGGACTTAAAGGAGAAGAAGGTAGCATTGTAAGTATCTTGATATACAACAATTTTAAGAATTAATTCGTTGTTCCTTTGCATACTGTCCATAGAATTGTGAGATCGTAGGTATTGATAAGAAATGTGCCTACATCTCAACTGCATAACATTTTTAGATATAAAGATAAATGTTGAAACGGAAAGGGTTGAAGTCTTCAAATATTTCAAGATGCTCTATCCCAGTCAGTACAAACGAAACATTGATAAGATTGAACCTTACGCAACTTTTGATTCGTAACTGAAGAAGTAGAAGCACTAAATGATGAATAGTTTTACAGTCAATGTTTTTAGTAAGTGTTCCAAAACGACAGTATATGAACAAGGGCAGATTTTGTAATACATTAGCAACAGTTGCGTTTGATTGCCACCTCAATTCAAAGCGATTAGCGACTGCAGACAAAGGAAATTCTCTGAACCAGTAATTAAATAAAAAGAAAAAGCCCCAAAAGTTTCTCCGAAACTAGTAGGGCAAATTCTCGCCTTGTCCAAGCAAAAGGTGGTTTTTAAGAGACGTTATGTGCTTACAACGAACATACAAAGGGTAAATCTAAATTTCTTTGATTCAGGAGCTGTTTTGTAATCGTTTCATTTATTTTAAGCCCTAAATATGCGAGAATTAAAATGCCTTCTGCTTGTCTTCTGAATCACATAAACAAAATCCGCCAGGCAGAACTTTAGATTTACCCTTCTTATTTCGTTATTAGCACAGAACTTCTCTTAAAAACCACCTTTAGCTTGCACAAGGTGAGAGTTTGCCCTACTTGTTACGGGGAAACTTTTGCGGCTTTGTTTGTTTTGAATTACTAGTTGAGAGAATTTCCTTTGCTGCAGTCGTCAATCGCTTTAAATTGTGGTGTCAATCAACCGCAACTGCTGCTATTGTATTACAAAATCTCTCCGCGTTCAGTGGATGACTTAGACTAGTGTTTTTTATAGATAGATCGTAATTACTGAGGCAATGTTTTCCGAATTTTCTTTGAGCTGTTTTCAGTGTAGAACACATACGAAAACTCAAAATATACGAAAATTCAAATATTCCAAAATGTTATTCAGTCACATTTGACAATTTCCTATTTTGGTCCATTTATACCCACCAAACACTCAATAAATGATCTTCATCTCATATCGATCTTCTAGTTATTTGCCTTTAAAGTGCCTAGGTTCTCGTAAGATAAGTGTGTCCACCACCCACCCCCCCCCCTCAAAGAGACAAAAAAAAAACAAATAAGTTACAGATGCAACAACCAGGATTGTATTCGTTTTTTCAATTCTATGAAAACTGGATTCACACAGGCAATAGCCAGTCAACTCTTGTGACTTGTCTTGACTTCCTCATCCTTTTTTAAGTTGTGTTATCATTATGATGCTCGCCACCAGACAAACAGTAAAAACCCGCATATTAGAAACTTTCGCGAACAAGAATCAACAGCCTGAAATCTTCAATATTTACGCCTTTATGTAAGAACCTTTTCACCCCGAGTTTTTTGTTGGTCCTTATTTTGGAGGAGAAATGCATTGATCTAGTTGTCAGCTGTGACAATCAAAAGCATTAATCTGATTATTGTGTAAAGCAAAATTACTGTTACCTAAGTTATCCAATAAGCCTAAGAAGTCTGATTCCACCATAATGCTAGTGTTTCATCCTTTATCACAATATTTTCATTTTAAACGAAGACATTTCAAAATACAGAAACCAAGGAAAAACATTGGCAAATATCCTTGACAAAATTACGAATCTAATTTAAAAACCTACAGCCTGATTTCATGAATGTTATCCATTACATAAAAGCCAAACAGCTTTGTTTGAAAAATGTTTATTCTTATATGTGGGTTTTTACTGTATAAGTTATGCCTGTTTATCCACTGTGACATTTAGGACCTGTCTACTAACTGACCATCCATGTGGTATTTTAGATATTTTAATTGAGACAAATGATGTTTGGTCATAATTGTTAAATGTATATTTAATGACCAGCCCAAAATTGAATAAAGTTTTCTCAAAATTTAGTTAAAGCCACTTTGCACTACCTACAGTATCTTCGCAGAATATGTGAAGGTGTTGTGGCGCTTTGGTGTAATCGTCTGAGTTTGCAACCAGATCTGTTCAGACGGACGGGGTTTGAGTCCCTTTCACACCATGTGTACGTCCTCTGCGCTTAGCTACGTCTGCGATCTCAGCTTCAGAAACTACAAATTCACGTTCACGCTCATTTTTTGCAAAGGCTAACCACCGTGCGCATAAATTTGTCTACTGGTAATATAGATTTACGTAGCGTGTACTAAAAGAAATGAATTACGGGAAAACAAGCAGGTCTCATCGCTCTTGAAGGAAAACAGCATGAATAAAATCGATCAACTTTATGGATTGAATTCGACATCAGCGTTAGTATGTCTCCATCAGAATCAAGAGGACAGCTTTCCTCAACATGTCTCAACCGCATTACCTCTCTCGAATCTATTTATCGCTTAGTTATCGACCACTTAAAAAGATTAACATCTGCGGTTTCTTTGAGTTTCTTCAAGCTTGCGCAATGTTTTTTCTCAAGACGGCTTTATAGGATGATTCATTCCAAAATAGAAACCCTGTATCTGTCTGGATCTGTATTCATTGAAAAGTCGTAAAAATATCTGCTTTTAGTTTTAGCGTAATTGTAAATCAAAAGGTGTAACGATTTGATCGGTTATAGTTACTAGCATAAAATTCCTTGAATATGTCGTAATTTTCAAAACAGTCGATATTCTAGTGCGACGTTGTTTAGATAAGCATATCTGGCAACATTTGATCTCATAACAGGAGAAGTATCAATGTTCTCGATCTGTACCAAGCTATCTGAATCTATACTAGTCAATATTGAAGGGAACCGTAATGTCTGTTTACTGATTATTGATCGTGACATTGGTATATACCAACAATGTATCTTTTACTGTCCTTTGAAAGTGGCTTGGAAATACTGCTTATGTGCTTATAGGTACGCTAAACTAGGCCTGGATGTGGCATGCATAGGAGGCCTTAATTAGCTTCAGATAATTAGAAAGCTTTCCAGCCTACTTTGAATAAAGCAATGAATGAATGAATGTTGAATTGATGAATGAATGAATGAATGAATGAATGAATGAATGAATGAATGAATGAATGAATGAATGAATGAATAAGTTTCGGACCTGTTCGCTAGAATTGCTGGTGTAGTATTTATCTCACAGTCAAGTACACATTTAATCTTTACCGCTCATTTTTTACCGTCCATCTGTTATCCATATCCAATGTTACGAAAGCCAAAAGCATTAGTGTATATTCAATCATGGGTAGTTAGACACTGCTGGTGTGCCTCTATGGAGGAGCGCTGGATACTATGTATCTGCGGGGGAAATCTTTTGTAGTACTGCGGAGGAAATATCGAAAGAACGAAAATATTCAATATCTCCTTCGCAGTACTATAATAAAAAATTTCGCCCGCAGATACATATTATCCAGCACTCCTCCATAGAAGCACACCAGCAGTGTCTAACTACCCATGATTGGAGGTTGCCTTCCCATTCTTCTCTCTCCTCTCTCCTTCTCTCTTCGCTTCCGATATCTCCTCCGNATGCAACAACCAGGATTCTATTCGTTTCTCAACTCTATGAAAACTGGATTCACACAGGCAATAGACAGTCAACTCTTGTGACTTGTCTTGACTTCCTCATCCTCTTTTAGTTGTGTTATCATTATGATGCTCGCCACCAGACAAACAGTAAAAACCCGCATATTAGAAACTTTCGCGAACAAGAATCAACAGCCTGAAATCTTCAATATTTACGCCTTTATGTAAGAACCTTTTCACCCCGAGTTTTTGTTGGTCCTTATTTTGGAGGAGAAATGCATTGATCTAGTTGTCAGCTGTGACAATCAAAAGCATCAATCTGATTATTGTGTAAAGCAAAATTACTGTTACCTAAGTTATCCAATAAGCCTAAGAAGTCTGATTCCACCATAATGCTAGTGTTTCATCCTTTATCACAATATTTTAATTTTAAACGAAGTAATTTCAAAATACAGAAACGAAAGAAAAACATTGGCAAATGTCCTTGACAAAACTAAGGTTCTAATTTAAAAACCTACAGCCTGATTTCTTGAATGTTATCCATTACATAAAAAGCCAAACAGCTTGATTTGAAAAACGTAAATTCTTATATGTGGGTTTTTACTGCATAGGTGATGCCTGTTTATTCACTGTGACATTTAGGACCTGTCTGCTAACTGACCATCCATGTGGTATTCTAGATATTTTAGATTTTAATTGAGACAAATGATGTTTGATCATAATTGTTAAATATAAATTTAATGACCAGCCCAAAATTGAATAAAGTTTTCTCAACATTTACTTTAATGCCACTTTGCACTACCTACAGTATCTTCGCAGAATATGTGAGGGTGTTGTGGCACTCAGGGGCGGATCTAGCCCGAGTTTTGAGTGAGTTCCCAATGATGAGACCGAAGGCGAGCGAAGCGAGCCGAAAACATAGGGGGGTCCGGGGGTACTCCCCCGGGAACATTTTTTGCGGCCATGCCCTTTAGATTGCCTTAAAATTCTATCAAATTTTTCTTAATTAATTAACAACTGAAAAAATTTTGAAATAAAAAAATCCGGCATCCTGCCAAACCTATCATTGTGTCATGATTATAAACAGGCCTAAGTTTACCTCAAATGCTTCTGCTTCAGCCAGCCATATTTTGCCTTATTGACACATACAGGGGACTTGTTTGTAGATCTGCTTAAAAATGATTCCAAATTCTTCTAAGCTTTCAGCGAATATTCAATATTGCTGCTTTATCAAAGAGAATTACATTCAGAGATCTTACCACCGTCCTCTTCCTTGCGAATTTGCCGCCATTCCGCCATCATCCACACAATTTCTCAGAATTTTTTTCA